>OZ024738.1:287500-340000 GCA_964016875.1 Fallopia convolvulus
ATAAAAGAATATTCATGGTATCCGATCTGCTATCACCGCCCATGCTGTTGCTATTCTGGTTTACCTTTCTTTCTGTTACTTCTTCGTCTACCGCATTTCCTCTTTGCCGTATTCTCTTCCATTTATCGTATCGGGAATTCTTTCCTCTAACTATTGGTATTACATTATACTTCAAAATACTCATATGTAGTATCCTCATATTCTTATATTCTATTTCTTTGTAATCATATTTTGGTATGATGTACTCTTCTGATCTGTAGCAAGGGTCTATCCAATATTAGCCGATTGGATTTAGTAAGAGGGCTTTTGTTAAAGCAATCGAATAGGAAGTAGTTCACCTGTAAAAAGTCTCTCAAAATTACTTTCTTAATAACAAATGAAACTTTAAAAAGAAATCATGCTAGCGAAATAGGACAGAAGATAAGAGTAGTGAACAGCGGGAAAGGGCTGCCGGATAGGCAGAAGCAAAAATCCTGGAATCACTTTCATGGCAATTTTTGCAAAAAAAAGTTTGAAAGTTCTGATATAGGAGACCGCAAGGAAGATGCTAAAAAAGGCTTTATAGCTACATTTATGTTTCAGTATGCTAGACCCCTCCTCTAGTTCAAGAGCTTTAGGCCGGATACTAGCTCTGCTCTAGTAGCTTTTCTATGTTAAGTGAATCGCTATAATATAAAAATAAAATAGAAAAAATGACAAATGCCTAACAACCGATGAAAGGCTAAAGAATGGCGACCTCTGTGAGCTACCTCCGGACCTGGGGAAGAGTCCCGGACCATGAAAGCGATCAAAAGAAGACGGTAATCAACCACTGTCCTTTCGTGATGTTCTCATGCAGGTACAGCACAAGGGCTCATGCTATCTTGAGATCTCGGAACCGGACCGGAGTCTGAAGGCTTTAAATCAGACGAGTGGGAAGAAGATGAGCAGCAGATCCATAACCAGGCCCTTCGAATTGTCCCCCTGTGATCAACATTAATAGATAAACTTAAAAGAAAACCACCATGGAGTAAGTCTCTTATAGTTAAGGTTCTGGGTAAGACAGTAGAGTCAAAATTGATCAATTCGAAAATTCTGAAAATGTGGAGACCAAATAGGGAGATTGACTTCATTGACCTGGGCCACGACTACTTCATCCTCCAATTTACTGATCTGATGGAGAGGATTACAAAAGAGCTCTTACTATAGGACCTTGGATGATAACAAAGCATTATCTCACTGTTCGAAAGTGGCACCCTGATTTTAGGCCTTCCTTGGCAACGGTCACTCAAACTGCGGTTTGCATCCCTTTACCTGAGCTCCCTATTGAGTACTTCTCTAAATAGGGTCTTAGTAAACCTATAAAAATGGATACGGTTACTGAACTGGCTACGCGAGGTTTCGAAGAAAAGAAAATCTGCGTTAAAAAAAAGTGGTTGAACCTTTATTCCCTGGATTAGAATTGGCAAGCATCGTTAAAAGATTGAATATGAAAGAGTACATTCTCTATGAAAATGCGATTGAAAATACATATAAATGACATTCATCCTAGCAAAAACCTCTTCCAGAGTCTGTTTTTAGCAGCAAATAGGGAGGTAGTCGTTTTCCGATCCATTTTTTTTTGGTATAACTTCAAACCTGGACCCGCTTTACGATGTCTTAGTCGAACCCCTGGAATACGACGCCCTGCTCTTTGAATATCATGGGATTGAATACCCTGACTTCCGTCAGGCTCCCGAGAAAGCTATTTCAGCCTGCCGGGCAGTTAAGGGCAATTCCTACGTCCCTCATCGGTCTGAATCCCCACCCCCGCGGAAGGATGACAGTTTACGATCCTGTTTCAGCTGTCTGAACTAAAGCCAGTCAACTCGAAACATCCTGAGCAGTTACGGCAATTCACTCTTGGAGTTATGACAGTGGTTCTTATTTTTGAATTCTTTTTTTGAAGCCCGTAAACCAGCTAAGAGAGACTTTCATTGGGACCGTACCACTTTTCGTGATTAGGAAATTGATTCTTGAATCTTTAGTAATAGTTATCTGGAGAATCTCTTTACTCGCCAAGGAAGGAACTCATCCCATCAGTGCCTTCTTGTGAGTGCTAGTCGGCTACTATCCTTGATAATGGGTGTTCTCCTGTGCTCCTGTAAGAAGTCCTTCCTATACCTAATGCGTAATTGATCTTATCCTCTACGTCCCGGGCGCTGAAGTCTAGCTGTGCGAGTAGCTGACCTGGCCTGCCTCCAACCCTTCGCCTGGAACTGGCTTACTGCACTAGCTTACTGTGCGAGCGAGTGGAGTTATTCGCCCTTACTATACAAGGTGTTCCCAGCTCCTGCTCCCATAAAGTTCAAGAGTGAAAAGATTTCCATGAGAGCCATCCCCCTCTCCTTTCAGTCGAGTCACTTCGTACCTCGGTTACAATAATGAAAATTTGGGAAAAGGCCTCGCTACCCGAACAAAGAAGATTTTGATCAACACTGGATACCAAACAAGGAAGAAAAACCTTATCCACTAACTGAACGTAACTTCACTAGCAGTTTAGTTCTCTAAGCCCTAGAGTTGCTCTATACTATATTAGCCCGTTAAAAGACCTTATAAACCAACAGATCTAAAGGTCTGAAAAGGTCACAAAAGCCCCAATGTTGAATTCGCTTTCTGCCTTCGACGTGCCCCCTATCACAACAAACAAGGTAGGCCTACTTTCTTCAAGATACTAAACGAGCAGCCGGCTGCCCCTATTGTATTTTAGATGGAGTCATCAACAGGGCTAAGAATCTGACCTTTACTTAGAAAAAGGCAGCGGTACCACGCTCTTCCGTGCTCGTAGGTTGACTCCCCTATGCATCCTGACTAAGGTCTCACAAACGTGCACTTCCCTTATGCATTCAGCCGCTTCACTAATGTGAATAGGTTATGAAGGGTGGGTTGGTTATATACTCTTATGCGCCTTCTTTCTTCGAACCTTTTGGTATGTATTGCCCCCTAACTATAGATCAGATCCACCGGACGAGAAAGTCAATTCCGCACTGCTGCTGAGTCGTCGGACTTATCCACCAAGGGATTCGTAGAATTTCTGTAGATTGCGTTGAGGGAAATCCACCAAAGCTAGGCAGATAGATAGACCCCTTTCCCGCTGCTAAGAGAGAGCAAGAAACAAAAAAAAAGGATTGTTTTTTAACCAGCGCTCTCTTTTGAGTATGCAGGTACTAAGAATCCTCTCACTACCAACCAGCAGACATCATCTGGCTGGGTCTTGCCGGTATCAACAACGAAAAAAAAAAACAACCAAATAGAAACAGCAACTAACTATGGCTCTTGGCCCAGACAACGTCCTAGGCGTAGAGGAGATCGGAGCAACAGAGAAGGCCTAGACGATGTTTTTCTTCCTGGGCTGCAGTAAGTAGATCGAGAGGTCGTTCCGCCCCTTGTCCCCAAATATGGGTAATATGTTCTCATACAATGTTGCTCCAATCTGACCTAGCTGGCGAGCGATCCCAGTTCGCGGCAGAGAACAAGACAGCAAGCGAGCGTACCTTTGTTCGCTTCTTCTCCACCAAGCACGGAAGTTTAAGGATAACTGTAGGTCGGTGGCTACCTAAGGAAACTCCGATTCGATCCGCCCCCCGGCTGGAAGGCATCTACCTCATCCCGATCACAAGGAGAGGTTCACCATGATGAGGGGTACTTTTTTTTCCTTCCGGAAAGAATGAAATGCATAGGGGACCATCCTTTTGTTGCGGCATGCTCTTCAAATTTACGGATTCGAAGGGGGCCTCAGGCCCTACAACATTTTTTATTTGTAGGGCTAAGTATACCTTTTCCCCTTTGAATAAGCCATTCTCATTATCTTTTTTTTATAAGTAAAGTAGGCGCTCCCTAACCGGTCGCCTTAGTAGCCTTGACAAAAAAGAACAGCCGGTTAAAAGACAGCGAATCTTTTTATTAATATCTTTCTATTATATATATATAGGCCAGCTTGACAATTTCATTGCCTCTTGATCTGAGGTGCGAAGAGAAAGATCTCTTTTTTATGACTTCCATTTATCTTATCGATTCCGGCCCGGAAAAGTAACCAACCAGAGTCCTATTGATGAATGAAAGAAGGGGTTTATGAGCCCTAGCCCTGTAAGCCCACACCTGTGTAGAGTAGATCGTTCAACACCTGCGGCACAAACCCATTTTTGACCTATTGGTCCTAGTATCATAGGCGACCGAACGGCCGCCCCCTAATTACTAGACCGACCCGCTATAATAATTCCATAAACACCTAGCGAAGATATGGCAAACAAATAAAGTAGCCCTATGTTCGGATCTGACAATACCATACCATAATCAAATGGTACAACGGCCCGAGCAACCAGACTTAGCATAAATGTAGCCACTGGAGCCATTCTAAAAAGGGAGAAATTAGCACTACTTGGTGAAATAGGTTCTTTTAGAATCAATTTCAAACCATCTGCTAGAGGTTGTAACAATCCGAATGATCCCACTACATCAGGACCCTTTCGACGTTGCACAAAAGCCATTACTTTACGTTCAGCTAGCACTAAAAAGGCTACTCCTAGTAGAAGTGGTAGAATTATTCCAAGTATTTCAGCTGGAACAGCTATGTACGTTTTCGATTTTCTATTCACTCATGATCTGGCCTGGTCGACCCGATCATGATATTTGACTCATGATCTGGCCTGGTTGACCCAATCATGATATTGAAGGATGGGACCTTTTCTCGAAAAACTCCGGATCTCGATAAGAGTTGAAGATGGCGTAAGATTGAATCCTTTAACTTCGAATAGAATCTTAGCCTGCCCCACTTGCTTTCTTTACTTGAAATTGTACGGCAAGGCTGGGAGAATCTCAGTGCGAGCGTTAGCGAAGCCATGGTCGTAGATCAGGTGGAACATAGTAGTGAATTTCTCTCTCCTTCGGTTAAGTAATCTGTCTATCCATCAGGTTAGGTTTCGACCTAAGCCTTTACATGCTTAGCCTCGTAGGGTAAGCAAGCCATGCCTCGCAGCATTGATTTCTTCTTTTCATTCTCAGAACAATCTCCAGAAAGACTGAAGGCCAACCAAGCTTAATATCTCATTCGGAACGGGCTCGAGAGCTTCAATCAGACTTAGGGAGCGAGGAAAGCAGCAGAAGGGCGGTCTCCGGCTTAGGCCTCATACATGATTCTTTCCCTTCACCTACGAAATATCCTACAGCTCTTGGCTTGGAATCGAAACTCTTCCTTTCCGAGCCCACCCACACCTCCATTTGGTTGTGCTATGCGCTAACGCTTGTTGAGGGGCGCGCTATAGCTTTCTTTGCTTTCTTTACTGCCATACTTTTCATTTACCGCCCACCGTTCTGAAACCTTGCCAAGAATGTCTGGCTATTCTAGAGGTAGCTAAGACGTAATGGACCCCCTCTCCTACTAGCAGTTAGTTTATCGGTAAGAAAAAGAAATTTGAATTCTTTCTTCTTGGCGCCTCTCTTAGTTTTGAGTAGGCCTTTGGGACCGGGAACAAGAAGTTGTTTGTTGCGGTGCCAGTAGGGATAATCAAAGCTTAGAGTAGGATTGGCTCCAACCGGATGAGAATAAGCCCATCTCTGCTGCAGTTGCACGGCAAGTGAAGGGAAGTTGTGATTCTACGGTTTAGAGCATTACCAAGATAGCTAGTTAGCTCCTAGTAGCTCTTAGTAGATATAGGGCTTTCCACTTCCCAACGACTTTTATTGATTCGTTCCCAGCCTTGAGAAATGAAGAAGGAGAGATCCCCACCGGACAAGCACGAACACAGGTCCCGAAAACCGGGCACAAGTCTAGGACCAAACCGGGCTCCATAGCCCGAGGTCCTGACTCAAGGAAAAAGACCATATCATATAAAGCCCGGTCTATGCCAAAAAAGAAGGGAAAGCGCCCAACTCTCACATTTCAATTGACGTTGACGAAGGAAAATGACTTGATACCAATTTGACCGGGTTCCATTAGTGAAAGCAGTTAGACTCGAATATCTACTGATCTGTGCTTCGTCCTGCGGGGGTTCTAAAGTAGATGTTCCGCGAATAGTAGCAGTTGGAGCTAGTTCCTTTTTTACTTTATGGTTCTTTCGTGGAAGTACCGCCCGGGTGGAGCTAGACTTGATTTCCTTGTGTGATTGCCCCATTAGATTCGGGTTGTTATCGCTCTTGGGAAGTCGATTGAGGGGTTTGGGAATTGATCTATTGATCTAAGTCTAAGTCCGGGTCTTTCTTCTTCTAGCTCATCAACCGGCTTAGCGCTACGCCCCTTAGGGAACGATTCTCCGGGAACTTCCTGAACCCTCGGGCACTCACTCGCTTAAAAACTCCCTTAAGGGGGACCTGGAACGACGAAGTAACGTAGCTAACAGCCATAAGATGTATTCTCTTAAAGAAACAAACCAAAATAGCTACACGTCCTGAAGCAGTAGAAGAAGCTGCTTGAGAAGAGGCTGCAAATGAAGGAGAGGTGAAAGCGTAAGCGAAAGGGAATGAGGATGGTATCGAATAAGCTCTTTTATGTTGATGCAAGTGTGCAGGTGAAGAAGAATGCTTGAGATTCCAAGTAAGGGCATTCTCCCCCTTATTGAGCTAGGCTAGGTAGGAAAAACCTCAGTCAAGATAGCACCTACGCAAGGCAGGCACAAAGCCTCTCTAAAACCCTAGATGCATCGAATCCGGTCTTAGCATCAAATCCTTCTTTTCGAGAAGGAAGTAAGGCATTGGAATTAGGAAAGGAAATGGCATTAGCATTACTACTACTAAAGCCAGGAGCCGAAAAGAGATAGATGCGCTTACTGCTTCGAAGTTACATATTAAATAGTAATAGAATGGATCCCAAATAGCTTTTGACAGCAGACGATTCTGTATCGTAGAATCAAACAGACGATTTGCGGCATATCGCTACTTCTTCTTCCTCAGCACATTTATAGGAAGTTTATAAGCAATAGCAAGCCCGAGTTTCATTGCCATTACCTGTCTTTGGAACAGTCTCTCCTTATCATATTGCTGACGCAAGGCCTCCTGTGTCATTGCCACCTTCAGAGATAGCACTTGAGGCTGCCACCGAGATTATCGCAGAGTCTACTGGAGTGGCCCCTATTCTTTCTCCTCCAGCTGATCCAACCAATAAGGAGTGGAGCTTCTTCCACTGCTGTGACCCCTACTAGAACGCCAACAAAATCTGTTCATTTGGAAAGTGCAGGGTTGCTCCAAACAGAAGCTATAGTCAGTCCATCCCGCGCGACCACTCAATTGAAGTCTTCTTGCCAGAGACTGAAGAAAGACGGCAGAGAGCAGAAAATATGTTTAAGAGAGTCTGAGGAAGCATCCCGTCCCCCACCTATAAGCAAATCGCGCGCAGAGGTTCGAGACCAAGGTGCCGTGCAGGCGCAAGCTTTGACCGCTACTCCTATTCAGGTTGATCTTTCTGCAGGCCAAGTAGCTTCTCCTATCGTTGCCAAGGATGCAACAGCTATTAAGATTTCAGACGCTTCTGGTTCCCCTTTCACAAGAACCGTGTTGGGTTGAAGTTGCCATTCAGGCGATAAAATGGATTCAGTACTCATGATGCATTTAAGAGCATCCCCCCAAAAAAGGAGGTGCGGCTGTCGGGATCCTCCCCCAAGTCGATTCGATAAACATGCAAAACCCCTGAACGGAGGGCCCCCGTTTAAGCGGTTTATATCTAAAAAAAATGAGAAGAGAGAGGGCGGGTGGGTCTCTTTCTTTGGGCCCGCGTGGATTTAGTATGGCGGCAGACGCCAGAGGTTTTCTGACAAAGGTCATAAATTAGTGAAAAAAAAGCTCACCAAAGAACGTTATGAAAAAGGGCTAAGATAAGAGAAGAGAAAGACTTTCGCAGATATTTTATAAGCTATTCCCCGATCCTTGACGGCAGATAGACTTTGCTTTACAACGATAGGGTTACCCTTCTTACTTACCTCTTACGTGCTCGCCTTTTTATTTATATAGAGTCAGTCTATACCCCCAACCATTTCACCTTTTTAGTTAGGCTGGTCGGGAAAGTCCCCTACTCCTATAAAAGTAGTTGATGATAGGGCCTTATCGAGCTATAGCTCCAGGAACAAGAAAGATTTAGCTCATGTGGTTTCTTTTTTGACTTCCTTAGAGGATTCATCCAACCGGGGATACACTTTTTTCTTAAATAATGGATCCGTTTTCTTTTCTAGTTCCAATCCTCCGAGACTTGAATCAAGATCTCCACTTGAAGGATTTGTGCGCCCAACCTATACAAGGGGCTAGAAAATCGAGACTCCGGTGCTTCTTTCGTCCACAATGTTTGTTCAATACAGCCTCCTATAGTTTTCGTTACCGAAACCGCGGGACAGGCTCCACTCTCTTATTACTCACTTTAATGAGAGATCTAGTATCTAGTAGTGGTTATCCCTTTATATATATATGACTGAGATTGTTCGGCAGTTCGCTAAGGAGACTTAATAAATATTGGTAGTAGTTCTATTACATTACTCAGATGTTTCAGTTCGCTTTAGACTCCGCGGAAGTGGAAAGAAGTTGCTAAGATAGGTTGTGGAAAGGAAGGTACGCCGTTAGAGTTTACCACTACACTAACGCTATGTGATCCGCGGTCAAGGCGAAAGGTCCCGCCAGGTGTTTTAAGAAACCTCTGTGAAATCTCTCATATAGATAGATCGAGGTTTTCAATCCTTTCCCTCTTCTTTCTTGCCGCTTTCAGACTTGACACCTTGGTTGTCGGAGTGAACGGGGTTGACTCGATATCGGGAGGGACTCATACGTAGGGAGTCATCGGATTCTTCCATTAATTCCACTGCGTGGAGCCCTTCTCTTCTTTTTTTGTGGTTAGCTAGCGCACTACGGCTTGACTTGACGTTTACTGCTTCTACTAGCCAAACTAGGGCTTGCTTGACTTGAGGTTGCCTACTTCTATCAAGGGGAGCTAAGTCAACAGCCTATACCCCACTTTCCCCGTTCCGTCTTGGCCTACTAGCTGTTAGGAGAGAGAGCTGCTGCAGTGCCCGTGGCTCAACTCCCTTCGTCTTTCGGCTAAAGCCATATTGCAGATCTTCCGCTTAAATCCACCTATGGAATATCTTGCGGAAACGACTCTCTTGACACAGCATCAAAAAACATGGGGTTTATGGAATTTTTTTAGTCAGAGGAATTAATAGAACTTCATATTCTACTACCCGAAGCGAAGGAGGAGGAATATGGCGCCAGGTTTTACGAGAAAAGATAGGACAAAGCCTAGAAAGAAAACAGGATCGGTAGGCTGCTCGGTACGGTTCGCTCAGGCCCTTCTTGTCGGAAGAAGATAGAGAGACAAGTCTATCTCATCCTGCATCGGGCTTAGAGTCTAGCCATAAGAAGGGGGAGGCCTTGTCCTTCTCGGTATTGAACAAGCGCCCTTCGGAACTGCTTAAGATGCACAATGTATTCTTCTAGCGAGCGGCTGAAGAAGACGGTTAGCCGGCTGAAAAGTTGCCGAGGGATGTCAAAACCTCTGTAGGGATTTTAGGGCACTGGCCTTGGTCTTCTTCAACTAGGAAATGGAAACTCTCGTAGTTGATGCTAACTCGACTGAGGACCTCGATTCTTTGGGTTTTGGCAAGGAGGGCTGGTCGGTCAAAAGCAAAAGCGGGGTAGGCCGCCTTCGTCGTGTTGTCCTTCTTTCTCGGACGGCAGATGAGGCGGCACCTGGGGAGTTGAGATTCAAAAAAAAGAATGACTTCGGTCCCTCTTGACTAATGGTCGGCTTGTGGTCGACTGCCTTCTTCTTCTCATTCTGACTGGACTTGTCATCGCTGTTGAGTTTGTGCCACTACTCTTTCTGGAATGGATAAGCCTTTTTGCCTCAAGCTAGAGCGGAATATTTCTTTTAATATGGCGTTCCAGGCAAGGAGTGTATGTATAGACAAAAAGCTAGGGCTAGACAAGCTAATGGAGGGGACAGCAGGGGAAAGAGACTTTGTTCAAGTCAACAGGCGAGGTCAAGGGTAAAGGATCTAAACCATTTTCTTTTAAGCCAGCTCCTTTCTAGGTGAGCGAATAGGCTCCATAGGCGGGGTTGCAATTCCCTTCCAGCCTTTTTCATTCTAGCATATTTTCCTGTGGCTTTTTTGCCTATTTCCGTCTTTATATAGACGTCTAACTATATCCAAAAAGTAATGAATTTATGAGTCAAGGGCGGCAAGCATGTGATCAATTCTGTGAGCAAGAAAGTTATCAAGCAGGAGTCTTGAAAGCCTAAAAAGATCCAATTGAATGTCCATCTTATCTTTCATATCCATCTGCATCCCTCTAGGCTATAGCCTTTCCAGCCAATGTAAATTCTAAATTCAAAGCGTCCGTTCACGGAGGTTGTTGTAGTTCTTCGGTAATCCCCTGTGCCAGTTACTTGCCTACTGTCTTGTGCATAAAAAGGGAATAAGTAAGTGAGCTCTCTCTCAAACATTTTAGTAAGTTTCTTTCTTGATGTCGGTCCAGCTGAGCCAACAAGCGAATAGGGTCTAGCCGAGCTAATTTTAGTGAGAAACTAAGCCTCTCCAGTTAGATGCCATCCAGTTGTAGTGCTTCTGACTTCACCGGGAGAGCTCACTCTATAGATATAGATTGATTCGCCTCGAGATTTCCTTAGAGCTAACAATAAAAAAAGAGATTGACCTGGTCCGCGTCCGCTATCCGTTCTTTCTTTTATTCTATTTTCCCCAAAAAAGTTTTTGTTACCATAATTATTAGGTCAATCAAGCACTCCTTTCTTTAGGACTACTCTAATTCTAATTGATGGACTATTGTCATAGGGTTTTGAAAACTATTAGAATATGTTTTGTGCTTTTTCTAGTATTAAGACCCCTCCTCATTTTTCCGGGCTGTAACATTAGAAAGTGCAGGACAAGCAGTAGTTAGTTTTGAAACTAGAGCAAATACAGTCACTTTTAGTTTTATAATCGATTTTCTTTTTCTATTTTTTTGTTTTTTTGGGGCAAAAGGCAGGATTTAATAGGCTACAGGTTAGGCTATAGGCCTAAAATAATTTTAAGAAAGACTGTAATCTTCTTTATCTTCTGGCAAGTGAAAGCCTTTAGCCAAGCTAGAACTTTTTTCCACTCCATATATTCATCTGACTCGCATGACGTATTTCAATTTGAAAATGCTCTTTTCCTAATGTAAGAGTCCCAGTAGGGCATATACCGAGTATTAGACTGAGTCTCAGTTTTAATATAATAAAAATAGGTCAGGGCCAGTTTCCTTACATCCAGTCTTAAGATGAACCAATTGCAGAAAAAAGCGAAGCCCCTTAAAAACCCACAAGTTCCCTAGGCTTTGCTCACCTATATCATATCCTACTAAGGATACAAGGATAGATATAGTGTCTAAGGACACTCTCTTACTCTTCCTCACCACGCTCTAAGGATTTCGTGATCTCCCAACCCTAACGATAAGATTTCATTTTCTTCGTGAGTAAAGGCAAGCAAATTATCAAGCAGGTAAGGGATACTAGAGTGCTCCATAAGAGCAAATAGTAATTCTTTACTCTTGGCTAAACATTTTTTTTTACTTATTGCTTTATCTCCCCTTTTGTTTTTGTAATCCCCTGGCATATTAGAAGGTAAGCTCATGTTGATCCAGCTGAGTCCCTTCGCCCTCTCACCCTACTCTTTCATTTCCGCTTAAGCTTTCGCTCGAGTCATTCTCATCCCTTGGATTCCCTTCTGCTGGCTTCTAGTCTTTCTCTATCTCCTTGAGAGCTCTGTTTGTTTCAGCCAGTAAGTAGTCGTCCCCGCCCATTACTTGAAAGAGCTATCACATCTCATCTGGCTTTTTTACTGTTGCCTAATACGGTTCTCTCTTACAGAGACTAAGAATTTTATTAAAGAGGAGTTGTCCTCGTATTATCAAAAGAAGAAAGCAATTTCTGGACTTTCTGTGTCAAGCACAGGCATACGATTGAAAGAAGATTTCTCCGGGGGAAGATTTGGTGGATGAGATCCGAGACTGGGCTTTTGAGAAAGCAAGGACCTAAGGCAGGAGCGGGGTTACTTTCGAAGGGGACAACGATGGCCATATTATATATATTCACCAGCCTATTCGTTGGCTAGGGTTTCTTTGGAAAGGGTGGTAGACGAAGAAGGGGATGGAGAATCAGTCTCTTGAGCCATGAAGCACCATTAGATCTTCAACAAGGTGGAAATTGAAACCTTATTTGGGGGGAAACTCCTAGGCTATAGGTAGCTTGTCAGGTATTCTCGCCCTGGAGGTGGGAAAAGCTCTGCCGTCCTATACGAGGAAGATTGATGCGCCTACATAGAATAAACTAAGTAAAGACGACTCCCACTCCTCTTCCACTCGAGAAAAGAAAAAGGAGTGGCATCCCTTCCTTGGCTTAAGAGTGATTTATCTTAGATCTCACCTCGGACCGTGCGAATATTCTGCTTTCTTGTCAGCGAAAGCTCGTCCTACAAGTGCTGTGACCCAAGACAAAGAAGTCTCTTTTCTTCTTTATTGGCTCTTTGGCCATTTACTTTGTGTTCCAAAGAGAAAAAGTTCATTTTTTCTCAGTCCATTAATGGCAATCTTCAGTTCCATCCTCTTCTATTATACGCTCTCGTCCTGAAATCCTTGATTCTTCCTCATTCGAGGTAGTTTAAGTGTGATGGGTCTTCTAAGGCAGGCTTCGATGACTTCTGTATTCGAAATGAGATAGATGAAGATAGAGAGAGGTCTCTAATTAGACGACGACTTTGGGTTCTTTAACTACGTAATGAAGATAAGAAAGGCCAGGGATGATAACCTTGCCAACGAGACCGAATAGAGATAGGCGGCTAGAATGAGAACCTTCCATCTCGCTATTCTCTCTTCCATGGGAAAGTCAAAGTAGAGGACCGTCCTTCTATCTAAAATAAGAGAAAGGATTCAATCCGATCCCTATCTTACTACTGATTGCCCTCTTGCGGACAAGAGTTTAGACTCCATCTCCTTGCTTGATCAGAAAGAGATAACTATCAAGACGTGAGAAGAAAGACCCCGATCCCTTGTAGGACTTGTGATCAGTCCGCTAACAGGCGTGGCAAGGACGGACGAGAAGAGCTTTCTTTCAAGCTTCAGGAAGTCAGACATGAGATGTAAATGCGCGAATTTTCCGCTTCTCCCATTCCTTCTAGTATAGGAGCTGAGATTAGGCAGTGGCCTATATAGGTAGGAACTCTTGGCCTGTTAGGAACTCTGAGACCTAATCTAATGCCGCGCTTTTCCCAATTCTTCCCTTTTTCTTCTTTCTTTCCACATCCCTATCTTCCCATCTCGTAAGAGCTGGTACATCTGTTCATGAAGAGTGGTCACTCCGGGCCCTAATCGAATGTTAGAACTCATCTAAGACAGCTATGATCGGACAATCTCAGAGGATTGATTCCCCGGGATAGGAAAAGAAGAGGAATTCTCTCTGAGTCTATTCCCTGGTCGAGTGCAGCTTTCATTCAAGCGAGGAAAGAAAGAAGGGGAGCGGGCTTAGAAACCTGTGGCAGCTATGAATCAATGAAGAAAGCTTAAGTGAAGGTTGGCAACCTAAAACAACCATCGAACTGCATGCATAAACTGTAAACTTATCCCTGCGCTAGTGAAGCATCTCATCTCATTCCTGCCAGTGCCGGCTGGCTGTAGCAGCAACCGCATCACCAACGCGCCCTTTCTTCCGATCCCGGCCCCGCTCTACTACTCTGCCATCCACTTTGGCTTCCGCCAAGCCGGATACCGAACAAGGCTCCCATAATGGAAAGATTCCTCCTTGAACTGCCGCATGTAATTTCATAGATAAGGTTGATAAAAACCAAATAGAAAGAAGTTTTCATTCTGCGTCTCAAGGATCGGATCGAACAACCAGCGCCCAAAGTGCCTCACGTGGGCAGGTCACCGCAGGCATAGTAGAACTGTTCCGACGATACAAGAAAAAGTGAGTTCGTTTCTCATAGAGGCTTTTTATTTTGTTTATGCCAAAGCGAATTCTCTTGCTGCGCTTAGGCTTATTCCGACAAGAGATTCATCGGTGACTGGATGCGTACTAAGAGGAAGAAAGTCCGAAATCAGGTGGGTAAGCATCCCTGGTGCCAAGCTAATTCCCAAGCTAAAGACAAGGATCACATGAATAAGAGCAAAAGAGTGCTTATGGCGAATATCTTGAACTCACGGTAACCCAAGACTATGAACAATCATACCAGTAAATCGAAGATGTTCCAAATCGTTCTCTATCGAATCGTAGTCTAGAGCCAACTGTAACTGATTCTACTTGAGCAAGAAGACGACTCTAAGTATGCTGACCACGGACTTACTATTGCATCAAGAGCTATCTCTCCCTCACTTGGTATCTGATCTTTCCTAAATGAAAAATATTCCTTTCTACTACTTCTAGTTAGTCTACGAACCTCATTCTTTAATAAGAAGAAAATTGACCACTGTCAAGCCTAGTAGAGCTCCTATTCCGACAAGACTATCAAACATGCTACCCTTTGTTTGCTACCAGGCCTAGCTAGCACAGAAAGTAAGGTAAAGCGTAAAGTAAAGCCAGCTCTTCCTGATCTGACATTGCCGGGAAATAGTTAGCTTCCCATAAGCGGAAGTTCAAACCTTAGATCTCCGATATATAGGATTGAATGGCAGTTTCAAATTGTGTAGATAGTATCTTGAAATTTAAGGCAAAGAATATATAATTGCATATGAAGTGGCATTTGCCTCATCACACTATTCATATCATAAGAGAAGAAAGCTCGACTCGGTTGGGTCTAAACTCTAAAACAAAGATTCTCCTTCAGTAGATTCATCAATCAAACAAATGAAGATTCTGAAAGAACTAAAAAAGGGGGTGGAGAAGAGAAAGCGGGTATGTGGGTTCTCTTTGTTTTTCTTTTTTGTTTGGGAAAGTTTTGACGCAAAAGGGAAGTTTAAAATAAAGGATTTTGTTTAGTTTGCGCCAATTCGGCTATTTTCGATCAAGGTCACTTTCTTTGGTTCTTTTTCAGTTCCATCAATGAAAGTGAGAAGATCTTGTACTTCAATTAACGACATTATCTTTCCATAGTATATAGTTCGTCTGTGTCAATCTTATGGGCGATAGACGAGATACTAAGTTCTGAAGATAAGGATGCAGACACAGCGGTAGACTGCGCCAAAGAGAAAACACGTAACAAGTCTATTCAGGCTACACTTCACACGAACCAAGTGAACGTTTCCCAAGAACTAGTGCTCTGATACCATGAAAGAGTGGAAAATACTTTGAGCGGATTGGGTGAAGGATGTGTATATCAATGTAAGAAAAAATTCTAAACAATAGAATACAACACCTCTTGGCCGTTACACATGGAGTAATCACATAATATAGTTATATAAGTAGTATCGGTCTCCACTACGATTCTCCGAATTTACCTGCCCATTAGCAACATATGCTCAGTGATTATTGTATACGCAATAAGATAAGTCAAGTGCGCTAAAAGGGACCTCGTAGCTCGGAAAGTGAAGTCGTAGGGGTATTCCCATGGTTGATAAGCTAGGACTCCTTTCCCCACATCTGATTCGGGATAAACATGTGCTGTAGCCCCGGTTCGTTAGCATTCCGCCCTCCAAACTTGGTTACACCAGAAGTCATCATTTCAACGGCTAACTCTATTCCGCCTTCACCACACGTTCCTAAGTGCTTGGTTCATGGGAACTGCAAGTTTCACAATCGTTGAGTTATCTCAGCAAGCCAGATGAAGAAGCGTTAATGCGTGATAACTTTTCAAAAGATGCCGTAGCAATGCTTCCTAGTGTGGCCAGAGGCCCACTTCTTTCTAACGTTCTGCACCTTCTAACATAAAATAAAGAAAAGATTAAGAATTATCTTAACGCCTTTTATTCGTTCATTCCTGCGAATCCATCGCCTTACTTCGCCGCGTACGTGCCTTTCTTTTTCTTTACCTACTAAGGAAGGGGCTGTCTCGATTAGCTTTCTTTTAGTCGTGCGAAGATTGTTTCATCCTTTTCTTTTTCCTATCGAACGGATTTCAATACTCTTTATCCTTAGAGAAATCTATCTTCTTTTATTTCTTGGAATAGAATCTTTCTTATCCAAGTGGGAAGAATAAAAAAAAGGTAGGGCCTATAAAGAGGAAAGCTCAATCTCGATCTCGAACCAGGAAAAAAAGCCCGGCGGGAATTGAACAGAGGGTGAAGTTTATTACCTCGACCTCGGTTTCACCATCGCGTTTCTTTAGCTCTCCAGTAGCAAAGTCCGGGTTTTAGCTGTCGATGCAAGCTCGGTCAGGTAAAGCTAGCATTTCGGGTTTCTCAGTTTGCTAGTCTTTTTGTTGCAGGGCCTTATTCTCCGCTGAACTCTTGCTGAACCTTGTATTCAAATAAGTAATCGAAGTTTGAAGTATCAATAGTTGTCTAAGTTTTTCTCTTTTGAAGAACCTATCTACACCCATTCCCATCTGGGGAACGTAAGCCAAGCCTGCTTCCACAAAAATGGGTATCCAGGTTTTGTATAAGGAGTTGACCCGCTTTAGGACTCTGCAAATACTGACGTTAGTTAGGAAGGATAATAGTTCAGACGTCAAGGCTAATCCGACGAGAGCAGATTCTATCAATAAGCTCTACCACTTCCTCTGAGGGTGGAATAAAGAATCTTCTTTCGCAGAAGCCGAGTCGGATGCTTTCACTCAAGAAGAGTCGGTCTCGCGTTGGACCGATTGGTCTCACACGATACCCGACCACCCTTTGCCTTGCGGCTCACCTGGCAAGATAACAATTCTTAGACGCAGAAGATCTAGTTCCACACCAATCTGTTTTATCTTATAAAGTAAAGTTACTTAGCATACCTACACTTGCTGCCCTCTTGCCTACTTGCCTACTTACTCGGGAACTAGCTTCGCACCTCCCATTTTCTTCGATTCTTCGACTACTATTTGATTTGATTCAACATCCTCCATGGTTGACTTAACCTAAGTATGAATCCCATCTATTGATTCATTTCCTTCGCCTTGCGGCTCACCTGATCGTAGACCACCCTTTACTTTCCCCTATCTAATAAAGATAGTATCAGCACTTGTTATTGCAGTAGTCGTCCCTTCCAGCGAGTGCTATTTCCCCTTCCCCAGATCCAGTTACAATTTGAGTTGCTTTTGGAGATAGGATTCCTTCTGCATTCTCCTTCAATAGCAATAGCTAAGGCCTTTTGTGCTAAGGTAAGCTCTCCGGAAAGTGCCAGTCCTTCTCCATATGAGTCAATAGGGTCCAGATCAAATAGGCCAGCCAGGTAGTAAGAACGGCCGATAGATACTTTATATATCTTTTTTCTTTACCATCCTATTTTTTAGATTGATTTCCTTGCCTTACTACCGAGATAACGTGCCTAAGTAGCATAACAATCAAGAAAGGGTTAAGAGTAATAGCAGTAATAAGGTGAAGAACGGGCTACTAATCCCGGGCCTACCCTTAGATATGCTTCTATTCGTTTTTCCCTAAAAAAAAAATCGTTCACTTTCTGCTTTTATAGTCCTGAGCCCTCTCCCTATGCTATGTGAAGTGCCTAATTTTTTAGTAATAGATCAATTCCCCTTTCCTTTAGTCGAGAATAGGTTTCATACGAGGTAGGGCCTTCCAGACGAGCGAGGTAATGGGATGATCTTACATATATATCTAATGGATCAGCATCTATTCCCTTCCCATCAGAGCAACTTGATCACTGGATTATTCTATTTGCTTTCTTATCCCTAAAAAGGGTATAAGATATAGTATGTAATTTTTTATATAGAGTTTTTGAGCACTCCTAGCCTATCATACGGGTTTCTGCCTCTCAAGATTGCTTTATTTGAATATCTCACATGGTTGAGTGAGCGGTCTAAAACCCACGGCCTACATAGAAAAGCCTTAGGATAGGGCCAGACATCAAACCCACATGTAGTTCTCAGAGAAAGGAATAGTCCGGGTCGCCGGCAAGTCCTTTTTTAGTTTTTATTATATAGAGTTTACTTGACGATGTCTTTCTTTTTTAGTTTTTCGTCTGTCTCCTTGATAGCTGGAAGTTCTCCAAAAGTATGAAAAGCTGGGGGACTTTGTACCATCCATTCTAGTGTGGTGGAATTCTCTTCAACAGTCCAAGGACTGTTCGCCTTTTGCCTTTTGTTCTTTCTACTGGTTAAAGTGAATGTGACGACCAAAAAAAAACAACAAATCCCAACTACGGATATATAAGAGCCAAAACTGCTAAGGGCATTCCATCCAGCGTAAGCATCTGGATAATCTGGAATGCGACGTGGCATACCCGAAAGCCCTAAAAAATGCATTGGAAAGAAAGTGAGATTCACCCCGAAAAATGTGATCCAAAAATGGATTTGACCTAAAGTTTCAGGGTAGGTCCGACCAAATATTTTACCCACCCAATAGTAAAATCCAGCAAATAAAGCAAAAACGGCTCCCATAGAAAGTACATAATGGAAATGTGCAACCACATAATAAGTATCATGTAGAGCAATGTCTAGCCCAGAATTTGCCAGGATTATTCCAGTGAGTCCACCTATGGTAAACAAAAAAATAAAACCTATAGCAAATAACATGGGTGTTTTGTATTGTATCGAACCCCCCCACATGGTAGCGATCCAACTAAAGATTTTGATTCCAGTGGGGACAGCTATGATCATGGTTGCTGCGGTGAAGTAGGCACGGGTATCAACGTCTAAGCCCACAGTAAACATATGATGAGCCCAAACAAGAAATCCAAGAACACCTATACTGATCATGGCATAAACCATGCCTAGATACCCGAAGACCGGTTTTCCCGAAAAAGTCGAAACGATATGACTTATGA
Organism: Fallopia convolvulus; assembly: GCA_964016875.1. Classification (NCBI taxonomy): domain Eukaryota; kingdom Viridiplantae; phylum Streptophyta; class Magnoliopsida; order Caryophyllales; family Polygonaceae; genus Fallopia; species Fallopia convolvulus. The sequence continues at coordinate 306,315 of OZ024738.1, forward strand.
TACCGAATCCAGGCAGAATGAGAATATAGACCTCTGGATGACCGAAGAACCAAAAAAGATGCTGGTATAATATGGGGTCTCCCCCTCCGGCGGGATCAAAAAAGGTTGTATTAAAGTTTCGATCGGTTAATAACATGGTAATTGCCCCTGCCAGTACCGGAAGTGATAATAAAAGTAGGAATGCTGTCACTAGAACGGACCACACAAATAAGGGTAATCTATGCATAGTCATTCCAGGTCCACGCATGTTGAAGATAGTTGTTATAAAATTGATAGAACCTAAAATGGATGAAACACCAGATAAATGAAGACTAAAAATGGCTAAATCAACTGCTCCTCCAGAATGGCTGGTAATACCACTTAAGGGCGGATAGACCGTCCACCCAGTGCCGCTACCCACTTCTACTAAGGCTGAGCTTAATAGGAGCAAGAGACTTGGTGGCAACAACCAGAATGAAATATTATTTAATCGTGGAAATGCCATGTCAGGTGCACCTATCAGAATCGGAACAAACCAATTACCAAATCCACCTATCATCGCCGGCATAACCATAAAAAAGATCATTAAAAAAGCGTGAGCCGTTATTAAAACATTATAAAGTTGATGATTTCCACCAAGAATTTGATCGCCGGGTCGTGCTAATTCCATACGAATCAGTACTGAAAAGCATGTGCCCATCACTCCAGCAATGGCACCGAAGATGAAATATAGAGTCCCTATATCCTTGTGGTTAGTGGAGAACAGCCATCGAACCAGATTTCTCATTGGCATTGAGATTATTTAGTTTCAAACATTATAAGAGGGAGCTTCTTTATTGAAAAAGGGGAAGGAAGAATGGAAAGGGGGGTGGGAAAGGTCCGTAAAGCCCTCAATTGATGGGACATTTTGATCCCCTTTTCTTCTACCCCCCTGGTTCTGGTTCAGGAAAGGGTCAACGCAAGAATCTGACTTCAATCAAAGCAATCTCTGGAGTTTTGGGTCAACGCAAGAAAATAGGATTAAATATGCCAAATATACGCTGGCGTTTTAACCAAAAGAACTTCTTGCGCAATTCATGCCTTTCTGTTTTTATGACCAGAAATTGTTTCTTGATTTCCATTGAAAATGGTTCTCTGGACTTTTTTTCAATATGAGGTGATCGTAACACAGTATATAAGACTCGTGATTCAGGCAATCCAATCTTCCGTGTGTAAGGCGGAAGCCCCCAAAAATGCTTTTCCAAACAAAAATGGATGATCAAAAGATCGAATCACTATACCTATCTTGGTGGTTGTTACTTTTGGTGTCTTTCTTTTTGTTTGGCTTACTCCTTTCCTAGTCCTTTGCCAGGACTCCTTAGGACTAGGAGAAGAGCTTAATTAAAAAAACTTCTCGCCTAGCAAGACCTTGCAGACCAGATTGTGGTCTTGAAAAATATGGGAAGGAAAGCAAAGACATGCTTCTTTCTTACTGACTGCTTACACCTTCGGGGTGGGGCGATTCATCCATAGATGGGGCGGGCGGTCATTAGAAATCGCCATTGTCATTGGTTTTTGAGACGGCCCCATTATCATATCAAGATCCAATATTTGACTAAAAAGGGGAAAGATCTTATCCTGTTTCAAAAAGATTTGTTCGCACTCCGTGGATTTTGGTTGGTCCAATTGAGGAACTGGAGCTGGGCTCCTTTGAGAGGGGGCACCAGATTCACAAGGTACGACCGAATAAGACACCGTAGCCGATGTGATAATATCACGAAGAGGAGTTTGGTGTGGAAAAACCATTCTCACTTCGAGTGATGAATCAGTGGGAACCTGTGTCCCGACGATTTCTCTTTGTTCTCTTAAGAAATTTCGAGTTTGAGCCTATCTCTCCCTTGTCGAATCGGCCCCGGTCCGAAAGGGAATGGCCCATGCTCTATATAGCATAAGATAGATTGATGAATGAATAGGGCCCAAGTCTACCTCGATCCCTTGGAATTGGAGGGGGTGGTTTTATGATCGGAAATCTTGAATACTACGAGCTACTGAGACCTATTAAGGTGACTTCCCTAGCCTTGTTCCCTATGGGCTGCTGCTCTTTCTTTGTTTGCTGCTATTCTAGTAAAGAAAGGTGCGCTCGCTGCTTAAGGTTCATAGTCACTCTGTCTTCTCCTTTGCAATAGTGAAGGAGTTTCGGCGCTTCAAGGCCGCGCTTTGCTGCTCTTCCTGTTATCAAGCACTGCACTAACATGAAAGCTCCCTCCATTAAGTAAAAGTGCGCCTATATCAATCATGAGATAAGGAAGCCTCTATGGCAGAAAGGCAATAGTGAGTAGCTTCATTCCTTCCCTTTGTATTAGCTCTACTCTATTAGCTGTCTGTGCCTCTATCCGAGCTGCAATTAGTGGGTTTTGTGCTCGTAGGAGTGCTCTTTTTGATTCCCTTTTGTAGAAGCAAGAGCACGACCCTTACTTAATAGGAAGAAGGAGCGCACATTGTTGAACAAGCTCATTCCAGTGCGTGCGGAGGACACGTAAACAGCTAAATGCTTGCCAAGAAAATCATGAGGCAAGGCCCCCCTATTAGAAAAGTAAGGGGTTTCAAGAGATGTCAGCTCCACACTCCTTTGTTTGATGGAATTTTCTTTCAAAATGCTGCATCATGTAGAGTAGAATGGCGGGTCCGTCGTCTATCTCCAAGGTATTTGAGACTCCGAATGAAAAAAGCGTACCTTCGAAGGCATGATTGCTGCGATCAGGAGCTGCTTAACATCATTGAGAACAGGAGATCAGAAGATTTGGTGGAGGATAAAACGTCAAAAGTAAACCAAGACTGAGATCTGATCATAGCCGCTGTGAAGTCTTGGGATGCAAACAAAGGCGATGGTTTTTAGATTTGGCAAACATGAGATGTGTCCCACACTTTAAGAAGTACATCGAATTTTTGAGATATCCCTTAATGTCCTTTTTGTACCTAGAGAAGGACGACCTCGAGAGAGCAGACGATCAGTAGAGTAGGTGCTCTATATCGTTCCTGCTGCGTAGGTATAAGGTAATTCACAGCGCTAGCAGATCAGAAGTACGGAAGTCGGCCCTCACCCTTCTATAATAGGGGGCAGTGCTGCCTATAGAACGGGAATGTTCATCCTCTCTTAAAGTCCTTTATGGATTTTGAGGCGGGAATAGAGCTGTGGCAAGCAATATGGATCCCCACTTACTCTCTCTATAAAAAAGCCCTTCTTAGTAAAGCTTCGGCCCTATGGAGTAAAGGGAAGTGCAGATCTCGAGTGTTTGGACGAGAAGGCTATGCAGCAAGCGGAGTTGTACCGAAAAAGAAATTTCCCGGCATACGATAAAAGAGTCCAGCCGAGCATATTTGTTTGCGAGTGTTTTTTCCCGATTTCTTAACAGGCCAGGCCTTTCCCAAAGCCTAAACTCGAGTTTCAAGTCATGTGCGTTCCAGACGTTAAGGAGAAAGTGGCAACTCGAATATTCTCAAATGTTACCATATCGGCTGTCTGCTGACCACTTCCCGCTCTCTCTCTTCTTTTCCATTCTCGTCTTTGGCTAAGGTCTCAACGAGCCTCGCCTACCGATCCTTTCCTTTCAGCTGTTCGCTAAAAACTGTCTAAAGGTGGAATGAAGCGCTAGCTAGTTCAATTCAACGGGCAGGAAGATTTTCTTTGTTATATGGAATGAAATGGAATAAGGGCTGCTTTCAAACCTGAAAGAGGTCCAGGTCTTTGAATCGGGCTAGGAGCAGCTATTGAATGAATTCTTGACAGAAATCCTGAAAGACCATGATAGTTTGAAAAGTCTGACTTGCCCAGCTAGAAAAAGAGTATGCTTTCTAAGAAGAGTAGCTGTCAAAAGGCGTGTCTCTTAGAATCTTCCTTTCTTTATCTTCATTGGGAAGATTGACGTCAGTCGAGCATAAAGCATAACTATCTTTCACTTCTTACTTTCTTATAACTATAGAACTGAGATCTCTATTATTATATATATAAATGTCTATATATGTCACTATCTAATAACTAGAATAGAATGTTGTTAAAGCAACACTCTTTTGGGAACTATTCCCTTCTTGGCTGAATCTTCTACTTCTCCGGAGTCAACGATGCCGCTTTTTCCGTTACGGACACTGCTGGATGTGTCGTTTTGGCTTCCTCTAGCATCGGATTGTAGGCAGCTTTCTTCTAGTCCCCTGTTCGTACATTAACAAGGGAAGTTGTCCTTCAAAAAGGCAAGTCAGTAGACTTTCCTTCTTTCACAGCCGGGTCTGTAACAGCGGATTCTCTTCCTCCAAGCAGTAAAGCGGGCAATGTCTTTAGCTTCAGAAAGCTAGAGAAGAGGATAAAGAAAGTTCCAGGAAATAGTAAAGTCAAGCTATCAGCAAGCATGAAACTCCTTCAATCGCCGATATCACAAAGGGGCCGATTGACCGGCAGCTTCATATCCGATTACGGAAAGAAAGAAGCCTACTCTGTACTATCACTGGCCAACTCCCTCCACCAGCGCACCCCTCAATGCTACGTCCACTCTACCGCACTGACGAAATTCCCTCCGCTAGCTGCCTTACCGCTTCCGACATTCCTGCTTCCAACCAGCCTAAGCGTGATAGCTGCCCCCAGAGCAACCTGGATAAGATCAAAAGATAACTAAGGAAGATAAGGCATAGGGCCCTGACTCAATGCCCGGGTGAACATGCATTCTTTTATCTACAGTACACGGTAGACTGAAAACCAAGCAAATCGGAAGCGGAATCATCAACTTCGGAGTAGTGGCAAGCAGCAGAAAGAGCCAGCTTTAGACAGAGAGGGTATCAGAATAAACATCGTACCTGCCTGCCCTAACTTCCCCACCTACTGGTCAGACATCGCATTCTGACAAGGAATAGAGAATGCTTACCACTGGGACTTTTGCAACTGACTAAGAGAGGGGGCTTGGTCTATAAACCAGACTCTGAAGCCGTAGCTTCGGAAGCTAAATCAGAAGCCGTTTCAGACGCATCAAATGAAGAATAAGAATTTGCCCTTTCATCTGCCGAATCCGAATCTTAAGCTTAAACAAAATCATTCCCGTCCTCAGCACCCGAGATCGGATCGAATTGAACTGTCTTTGATTGAGCGAATCCTGCCCGATTTTGATTGACGTTCCCACCACCCTCAGCCTTTACCGTGGGCACAATAATGTTCTCTTAACTAATTCTAAATTCAAGTTGTGGGAAATCCTAAAAGAAAGAAGGTTCTCTTTTTTCAGTTCAGTATTTGATTAGGTAGGAGGCTCTATTAAGCCTGACATAGCAGCTCTTCAAGCTGATGCGCGGAAGGACAAGCACTTTAATGAAAAAAGCAAGACATGGCACAGACTCCTACGGGAGCCGAGAGTCGGGAAAACTCCTAAATCAGTTAATGCGGATCCGGAAGTCACTTCGCTACCTGCCGTTAAGAGTTCTGCCTTCTTTAAGGGGAGCGAAAGTCATAAAGGAAATCCAACTCCCAGTCTCATTCACTGCTAACCATAGAAAGAAGGGTAACCGAGCCCAAGGGTGCTTTTTGAAAGCCGGTCACCGGTAGGCTAAAATCAGATCGTACTTTTACAGAATAGAATCTGTAAACGAGTGACGATTGAGTTACTGATCCTCTATCAGCGGGTATAGTAGGGGTGCGGCGTGGTATCCTAAAGCTCAAAGTCTAAACCCTCGTTCGTGTGGATAAGGAAGGACCTATGAAAGAACTGGTCGAGACGAGTCTCCTACGTCAGTGGCGGATATCGGACCCGCTTCCAATCCGGAATCTCGTAGATTAAGCTCTTCTTTCATTCCTATTGTTCAAATGCTTTCCCTTGGCTTCGGTGCCAGCTAGGACTGGTAGCATGGTCTTCTCTTAGAGTTTCTCTTTGATTCGGAATGGGAGCTGCACGTTAGCACTTTCTTTTTTTTTCACTTTTTTTTCTGGCATATCCGTTTCTCTTTCCCTTTCTTGGGGGGTATAAGGATAGGTATAAGCTAATATATAGAAAGCTCCCCCTTTGTTTTCTTTTATCATTCCTGCGATTCATATTGATTGACTATCCGGCCAGAAAAAAAAGGTCTTTTTTCACTTTTCTCATATTTCGCCGGGACTAGTCAAATGAAAGTGGAGATTGAACGCTAGAAGGCGCAGATAGGAACTGCGAGCACGGATTCTAATCAGAAGGCGAGCGAGCTGTGTTAAAGCTTCACTTCAGGTTTTGTAGTGGGAAATGCTCCAAGGAAAGAGATTTGAAGACGTAGCGCAGTCTGTAATGAGAGCGGGATGGGGACGGAAAGGATTCCCCCTCTCCTGTAGTAGCGAACCAGTCCATTTTTCAATTTAAGAAACCGTAGGCCCAACGACAAGTCCTCAGCAAACATAAAGCTAATGTCGGAATAGCAGCTGTTAGAAATCGATCTAGATGCCAGGAATCAGACAAGGAACTAAACTTACACTTGACTGAAAGCCTTTTTTTTTGCCGTGCCTTACCAAGCATCGACTTTTTTAACCGATTTCCCACAGCTAAATCAAATAAGGAAGATAGAAGTAGCTGCAATTGCTATTGAATCTGCTGCGCGTGGAAGGTTTGACGAAGTACCATTTCATTTCGCATAGTCCTTTCTTTGGCAAGTGAATCATAGCACAGAAAGGTTCATCACAGTATGTCTTGTTTAGCTTCTTCCTCGGGTGAAAGAAAGCAGTCTTGATGCCGAGATTGGAACTAGCTGTTTTTCTGAAATCAATTCCATTTCCACTCTCCTTTATCATTCGACTGGCTAGAGTAGCGTAGAAATTACCATGTCTTACTCTTTTGGTTTTTCGGGATAACGGTTCTTTTGCGAAAAAATAGCTTGTGCACGAATAGCTTGCACGAACAAGCTCTGGCGCTGATTTCTTTCCTTGGGCATTTGCAAGTGTGCTAGATCATCAATTAATGTCCGCTTTGGTTGAATCAATAGTATTAAGATATCCCATGCACGCGCACAGAAGAAGAAGATGCCCCGAATGCCCTGTTTTCCGGAATTGAATGTGCTGTGGCACTTTCGGAATAGTTAATCCAATCAAGAGTAAGGGAAGGAAGGATTCATAGATGGACAGAATATTCTTTAAATAGGGCAAGAAGAAGCTCTTTGGTTGTTGTGCTAGCATAAGCTGTTACAGACTCCGCTGCAATAAGAGTAAGCGCTCTTTTCAATATCCAGTTCGTACGTAGGAGCTCTAAGCCTATCTGCTGTTGAATAACCAACCCAGTCTTTTTTTTCTGTTTCAGTAACCGTTGTTAGAATGAAATTATCCGCGGTTTGCCTAGACGCTCTTTTAGATTAGAATAGATAGAGGGCGTTAAGATCTTTCCATATGTAACTTCCGGTTCTCAAGCAGAGGATTCTAGCATCCTGTCCTACCAGCAGCCTATTCTTTCAAAGACAAAGTTCACATATTCTATTAAGAGTAGAATCCCCAGTGATACACTTTCCTAAAGCAAGAGAAGAGAAAGTGCGCGATGCTACATATTGCATAAGTACATACGGAATCACGAAAGCATAGTGACAGCAAACTCCATTTTAGGAAGCAAGACCTATTATGCAACTCGAAAGGTAGCTCCTGACGGGGGTATGGAATGACTTATATCAGATAGCTCATTCCCTTCACCACGTGGGCTAGAGGCCTCGTCCTATTTATATTGATATTGATACCAAGAAGACTACACCTATAGTTGATCACGTCTCTTCTAAGTGTTTAAAAACCCCCGCCCAACGAATACATATGATCAAGGAACCAAGCTTTTTTAGCTATTTTTTTATAGGTTGGGGGGTGTGCGATTTCCACCTCTGTCTAGGGTATAGAAATCCCACATCACACCGTCTACCAAGTTAGAAAGGTCTTTCTTAGTTATTAAAAATTTATGGCGTAAAAAGGATTTTCATCTTGTTTCGATTCCTTTTAGTCTGCCTTTTTTTTGGCGATAGGCGCTGCTCTAATCCACCCGGAAAAAAAAAAGAATCAAATTGATATCCCCTTGTGGGGCAGTATCTAAGAGTCCAATAGTTCTTACTCTATATTAAGACTCCCACATCCGAAATATACTTCGACTCCGTTCTTGCTTTCCTATTCAAGATGGCTTTACAGCAGGTGTGCTGACTTGACCCGAGGAGATCCGATTGCTTGTGCTTATGTACCAGTTCCTATTGCTTGCTTTTCATTCCGATTTCCATTTCTATTGGCAGGCTATTAAGCTGGAAAAGCCTCTGAAGAAAGTAATAAAAAAAAGTGTAGGTCTTAGGAAAGAACTCAAATCCCAAGACAAGAGATATACTTTTTAGGAACTGGAAGCACAGCTCTCTCGTCCCTTCTATGGTCCTGAGGCAAGTGTTAATAATATCTGCCTATCTACTTTACTTTTCTTAGTCCAGGGACGCCTTTCTTGATGAGAGAATTGATCGCTATGTGTCCTAGTTGATTCGTCTGGTTTAGGAACACCCAGCTGTCTAGCCTCGGCTTCTTCCTGGGCTAGTGCTTTAAGGGCCAGTTCTAATTGTTCTTTCAATTGTTCTCTCCTTCTTTGTAGTGGAGTGGCTTTGCTGTTAAAGTCTGCTATTAGTGCGCTCACTTCCCTCCTTTTCTTAGCGATTAGTCGATCACTGACGTAACTGTCCGTTAGTCTATCTATCTGTTCGTCCAAGAAAAGAAGTCTATTTTCTCTTTATAAAGGACTCTGAGCCTTTCGATTCTGCCTTCGTTCTCGTGAATGAGCCTTTCTATTTCCCGTTTGGCTGTAGCCCGGGCAAGGGATATCGATTCTTAGAGGAAGCGATCAGATGAATCAGATCTTGGGTTGGCCTTTGAGTTGCCTGACACTCCTTCCTTTGAAAGGAGCTTCTCGCCGTTAAACTCAGCTCTTTTTCCGGCTTTACCGATTCGATCAGTTTAGACCTTACCTTGGGATTGGCTAGTGCCCTTTAAGGCTGACCCTTTCCCTTTCTCTTCCCCCCGATCCCACTCATTGTCTTCACCCGAAACAAGGCAAGGGGATGAAGAGCAACCCGGGGGCGCTCCCCATATCCCCCCGTTAATCGGGGACCACGACAGGGCAGTGGAACTCCGTGCGCGCCTCAACCTTAATTCTTACTCGAGCGGATCAGTGAGAAAGACCAGCTTCTTTCCTATCGGCATACCCGGTCAACGCTTTTCCTGTTCACGACTCCGACCTTCTTTCATCAGCTGTTCTTGCTAACGTCTTCACTTGAAAGGGAGAGAAGGAACCCGAGCCAACAAGTCGTTCGGTTAGAAAGCACTAGCGGTCTGACTTAGCTTAGGAAAGATGCCATTTCTCTTGTTGAAAGATGATATTATCGTAAAGAAAGAGAACCACCTTTCGTCATTGCGAGGGTCGCTAAACACCACCCCTTAACACCATATTAATATCCCGCAGATCAGAATCAGAAGAGGGATTCATCACTATGTTTTAACTAGCCGATATATTAGAGTCAGGACTGCAAGTAGTGTAGTTACAAAGGCTGTAGATTCGGTTTGTAGCTTTCACCTTAGACTGCTTTTACGCTTTCCGGTTATGTATTACTCACCTCTAAGAATAAGGGGATCTCTTTTCGCTTCCGATATTTCTAGTGGATCACTTTCTCTATCTAAATCAAAATTTCTTAAATGTTTCACTTCATCAGCCTATCGATATCTCAGAATACTCGTTCTTAACATAAGCAATTTCGAGTTCAAGCTACACTCTTCTCAAGAGGCGCTGTCGCATCCACCAATCCCTGCTCCGGAAAGAATCGACGTCCCCGGCAAACTGACCTCTGGTCTACGCTCCTTGTTGTTGTTAGTCGCCTCACGACCCTAAGCTCGCCTCATTTGCTTCAGCAGGTCCGGGCACACTCCGGTTATACGTGAAAAACACCCGATCCCATTCCGACCTCGATCGAGTAGTGGAATCGATCTCCTACTCTTGAGTAGAAAGAAAGGCCACTGCAGCAAATTAGACTCCATCAACTAGAATCGCCTCCCTCTGAATCGTACAGGTCAACGAAAGAGGCTCGAGCTGCTTATGCTTACTCGAACGATAGAGTCGACGTACGTACCTTCTTTCTGAAGCAGTGTGCCTACTGAGTGAGACAGAGACCTGACCGTCGCTTCATAAGATGTGTGCTACCCTCGGCGTGTGTGTTTTTCAACCGCAAGCCAGCCTCCGATCGAGCATGGTATGATGGGGTACATGAGGTTAGACGGGACTTATCGCTGCTACAATGCTACGAATAACTATACTTTGAGTCAAGACGTACCTGCCTGCAGCATGGAATAATAATAGCGGAGAGCTAAACTAGAATGGGAGGGGGTACATATCTTTTCTTTCTTGAGGAAGGCTAGGCCTATGTATGGGGGTCCTATACCATTTCTCAATTCTCTGACTCGTGGCTACTTACTTTTTGTTGATTGGACTCCTAGCGTTTTCAGCAGATCACTTGAATTATCATATAGAAGGAACTCCTTCTTCGCAGAGATAGAGCTATCAGTTAGCCGCGGAAGTTAGCCCAAATAGAGAAGGAAAAGCGTAGAATCAGCCCGACTCTTCGACTTTACCTACACACCGATTCCTTTCAAGCCAACTACCGGTATTACACCATCGCCTCTGGAACTTCTATTCATAGCGAAAAGGCCGTAGGAGAGGATGAATAGCAGATGATTGAGCTACACCCATTTCATAGCCCTCCATTGGGCATTGTCTCATTGATAGCAGAGATAGCCGGCAAAGAAGTCTCCATCTCAAGTGAAAGTGATCGCAAATTCGAGTTATCTTAGGAGAAGTGAATTCAAAGTTCCTTCCCATCTGTGCATGCTTTCCGCGTGAAGGTTGTAGCCGCTTTCGGAATGGCTTTCCTTCGCCTTCGCAACAAGATAAATAGTGAGAAGCAACATTGAATAGCGCTTTCAGCTACAGAATGCGAGGAATAGAATCTCGTAGTGAGTATGCCTATAAAAAAAAGGTATACCAGCGAGAAAATAAATAGCGTATATAATGCGATAGTGCGGACCTCTGAAGTCCATTATATGGGCGAGGCTCGCTATTTGAACAGTTCCGGCTAAGTTAGCAACTAGGATCACTTGCTTGTAGATAAGGCATTCCCTTACTCCCGAGGAACCACCTAATATTCTATCTAACTCTGAACTCGCCTTACGACTAGGCTTTAAAACCCAGTCACTAGCTGATATGGTTTTCCTTTAAACCCTTCGAAGAAGAACTCCTCGCTAGAAAGCAACATTCATTCCAATTAATGGAATAACAACAGAGCTGCATCAACTCCTAGAGCTTCATTCAAGCATTTCCTGCATAAAGCAGTTCTTCCTAGCTTCTTCTTCTGAGCGGCATTGGACCGCGCCCTTCTCTCTCTTCATGGGGGATTCCACTGGCGCATCATTCCCCTTAACCCGAAAGATGTGGAGAGGTGTGTTACAAGATGGGTTTTAATAAGTTGGTCAGTGGCATATTGAATTCGTTGCAGGTCCTACTTATCTGGGTTTCGTCTTCAACGCAACAGACCTAAAGAGAGTTATCACGATGTAGCAGGGTCTGTCTGCTCCAGGATTGTTTTAGCTGTTTGATTACAGTTCTTCCCCTTACTGATAGGCAATCCGAAGGGGTTTATTCTCATCTCGTAGAATTGCATATATAGAGATCAAGTAATCCTTTCTTCAATCTAAGCTAGCCAACGGCTTTCTCTAGCTTTGTCTGAAGGCTTGTTTGATCTCCTTCTCCTTGCTGCTTTCAAAGCAATAATAAATTCTTCTTCCTCTGCTGAGATAGATTTTCATATATAATAGAAATAGAGAAAGAGGACCAACGAGGAGCTAGGTAGGTACGGCCGATACCACAATACGGGGATCTTATCCATCTATCTTATGGGAGGATAAGAAACAAATAGAAGAAGGAACATATCGGATTCATTCTATTTGCCCCACAACGGTCGTGACAGGTTGACCATTGCCGTCAACTAGGAAGACCTCAGTCAGCTTCCCGCCAATGAAAGCTGGCGACTTATGTTCCAACTGACCCGGGGACGGGCAGAGTGCACCCATTGGACCCAGCCAATGTTCTACACACATAAGGACTGCACCACACTAAACATAAATTATTTTCTTATGATTATTTTACACAAAAGAGGCATGTCGATACTTGTTAAGAGTCTCGTTTCTATTCTAGCGATTGCATTTGGACGTTTTCTAGGGGCAGAAGGAACCGCTATAGTGATCACAGGTACACAAATTCTACTATTTGGAATCATGATTATAACTTTAATACTTCTCTTTCGTTTCTATGCTTTTAGTTTAAAGGCCAGATATGGCTTTTGGCTTGTCTTTCTTATTTCTTGTTTTTTTCTACTTTCTATATCCTTCTATCTCTATTGCATTCGGGTATACTTTTTTTCTCACCTCGGCTTTTTTTTCATGTTTTTTGTGGGATTATGTGGAGTTGTTCCCGGCCAGGCACTTCCTCTTCCGTCATCCGAGGCTGGAAGCAGTAGGGGCTCTGGTTGGACCGATTTTGACCTGGACGTGCTAGAAGAGCCCTTTTCGGGAACGGAAACGTCTGCCGGCACAGAAACAACGAGCATTTCGGTCAATAAGCCGGAGGGAGAACCACCTTTCCCTCGTACCAATGCCCGCGGGGATCCAGCGGGGCCATCGAAAGTGTGCCCTTTTCCATTCCAAGATGACGAACTCATTGGTGGGGACTGCCTGAACAATGTGTATCGTAGACTTCTGGAAGCCTTGCAGGCTAAAAAAGGAGAAGACCTCTCCTTAGCGGATTACGCGCTAACACGGTATAAAGCCGAAGACCTCTTTGAGGTGAAGGTGGCCATTATAAGGCAGATGGCACCTCTGGACCCAGAAGGGGATTGGGACCGGCGGGGCGCTCAAGCCCTAGAAAATGCCCGCACTAGTACAGGGGAGGGGCCGTTGGAAAGGCTCCAGGCCCTGAACGCGGACCTGGAAAGGCGCGGAGTCAAATCCGAAGCCTTTAAGCTTTTGCAAGACAAAGTCGTCCGGCGACATGATTTAGATTCGCACTCGGAGACATAGTCTTCTAAGTTTCCATTTCTCTTAGGTCCGCTCCTGCCTCATGGCAACCCTTTTATGTCTTCTATGCTATTTGAAGACGTCTCCCACACATCGAATCTCATCATCATCATCTAGGCGCTCTCACTGAAAATCAGCACAATTTCATCCAGCAAGAACCGAACAACAATTGGATGGTCCCTCCTCATGGCCACGACCAAGAAGCAAACCATGTCAACAACATTCTCAATCTTCTCAACTTACCCAGATGCTCTTCCTCCGTACTCAACACAAGCAACTATCAATCCGCGTTAGGATTTCTGGGCGCAGATCTTCAAACTGCATTAGATCATCAAGCTCTCCCTGCATCAACTGCTTCTTCATCATACGAGGCCCCTTTAACCACAACCTGTGACCCACAAATCTTCCACTTCAATCTGCCACCTTAGCAGCCGCCTCCTCTCTTCCGTGATCTTGTTTTTTTTCTTATTTCGTAAGTAAGAATGTGGTGACTTCTTTCCTTTGTTTGGCTTGAGTTCCTTCTCATTTGTCAGGAGATGGAGTCATCTTGCTTAGTAAGGAGCGCAGTCCATAGAATAATGGCCTTACTTTTGTTGTGCCCAGTACTGAGTGCCCAACCGTGACTAAAGGGATCCCTTGTTGATATAGCAGAAAGTGGGTGGAATCAATCGTTTAGTATAGTTGATCACGGTTGCATTTAGGATAGGAGCGACCTTTTCATCACACTATTCATATCATAAGAGAAGAAAGTCGCGGATGTCAAGGTATGCCACAAGGCTACCTGAGTTCACAGACGTCCTCTTGTTTATCCCCTTCATTACAATCATGAAAATGAGTTTTTCCGTCTATCTGAGTAGAAGATCGAAAAGAAAATGCTTTGTGAGATGGACGAATCGTTTTTTTTGTCCTTTCCCATGTTTTTCTTTGGTCAACAACCAAGTCTCAATATAGAATCCCAACAGTGCTAAGCTAGTAGGATTTCCTCTTGGAAAGAAAAGACTAGATAAGCTATCCAATCAGTAGACAGGCTGGGAACTCTACGAGGAAAGGAACATCCCGTAGAAAGCTTTCTCCTATAATAAATATATAATGAAGATCATCATTGAACGGAGGATAACAGCCGAGAAGAATATGATAGACTACGGTTCAAAGCTTCCGAAGGAACTAGCTAGAGCTGGATCTGCTGAACCTGAGGGAATAAGGAAAGAAGCAAGCTTGGGTGCTTTATTTCTTTTTGCTTGTAGCATGATATGTAGTCAAGTCGGCTGAACACAAACCCTTTCCTTCGAAAGGTAGGAGCTAAAATCCGGCTCGGTTAGGGTAGACCCAGGGGAAGAGCTGTGCACAAAGGTTTGAACCATGGGGCAGGGACGGCGACCACCAACAGGAGATGCAGTGGCGAATTCTCTTCTCTATGATTAAGTCGGGCTTTCTTCTAAACTAACCAAATCGTGCGGTGCGGAAGGTAGAGAATTGAGTTGTGTTTGCTGTGTTATGGTAAGGGGGAATCAGGGATTTTCGCTCTATGAGCTACTGTATTCTCCTACCGCCGGATCTCTATTCCCATATTTAGAAGGGACGGAAGGTGCAAGCCCTCCATTAATAAGTTGTGTGGTTCTTCCATCAATAGCCATTTTCGACCTCGAGTTAGTAAACAGAGTTCCACCAAAAACTTCATCATGGAAGTGCGACTTCCCATCCTTTTTGATGAATTAGACTCCGCTGTCTCCGCATTCAGAATTTGAGAATCTGTCAAGGATAAAATAAAAAGTTTCAATGCTGTGATAGAGATTGCATAATATCTTATGCTATCCAGGATGAATTCATCACTTGGGAGACCCCTTCAAGCTCTCTTGTCCCGCGTGCGTTTTTCACCTTTGTGACCTCTTTCTCTAATTCATATATAGCTGGCGCAACTTTTCCATGGACAATGCTTTTAGGGGGAAAAGTAGATCCCCGCGTAGATATAATCCTTCGTTGACACCCTGTCAGTAACAAATGCTGCGATATCGTCGAGCCGGATACCTCAGTCAGTTCAGACGGGGGCCCAGTTCCCGGAACAATACGATCCCTATAGGGTATCAGACCTGGACATGGAGTCTGTTGAACAACTGTTGCTGTAGATTATAGCGTGCCCCGAGTAGCGGTCAGAGCACCTGGGAAAGACTCCGATGATTTCACTTCTCCCAGTCGTCGCTAACACAGTCAACTCTTCTCCCCACTTCCAAGAGAGGCAACACCATGTCGAAGGAACTCGGTTGCAACCGAAGAAAAAAGAGCTCTAGGCCCCACTGCTGGGGCCGGGGTTGCTTCGGTCCCGCTTTCGAAGTCTTTTTCCCAGTGGTAATAAGACGAACCGGTATAGACCTCTACGAATCATAGCTCGCTCAAAGCAACGGAAGAAAGTAGGACAACATCCAGAGAAGAACCCCTCGCCAGATGAGAGAGATCGAAAAAGGCAGTCGGGGTGAGGTAATGTAATAAAGTCTTTATAGTGTTCACAGGCCAAAGAAACCTAGTTATCCATCGAAAGCTGTCGTTACGCCGAATTCTTCAATAAAAGTAGCCGTCGTAAGGCCTCCAGAAGGGGGCGTTGCGTATCCGGAAGAGTCAGACTTCGTTTCAAGCAGCAATCTTTGAAAGATACTTGTTGTCGATTCAATGTGGGATAGTCCCTACAGGATAGGAGTTCACCCATGTCCACAGTTTTGATTACAGGTCTAGTTCAGTTCAACTCATAGCCCCCAATCCCACTGGTGACGATATTGTCATTGGGGATCAGAAAGTTGCTCTGCCTTACAAAGAGTGGTTAGCTGATCTGGGAGTCAGTGTCTCGATGCCGAAGTCACTGGTCAATGAGTAGGCAAAAGAATCTGGGGAAGGAAGCGAGGTGGAGTGAAGCAGGTCGGCAACAGCTAATTGGCTCAGGCGATTCTTGTTGTCGCTGATGCGCCTTTAAGAGTTCTCGTTCTACTTCCTGTTAGCTGGTAGAGTATGAACTACGACCGATGGGAGAAGGTAGTTTCTTCTTTATGGGATAATGGTACCGCTTCGCCTTCCTTCCTTCAGGTTATATCAGGTCCTATCAGGTATCTGATTCCGAAATAGCTGCTATTTCTCCCCCGTGAAATCAAAAGCGTGTTCGATCTCATTGGCGACTCGGAGGATAGGTGAGATGGAGGCGAGTGAGGAGTGGATCAGGATCATCGACTACTCCTCCTCGGGTTGGTCGAAAATGACACTCCCCTTCTGTATAAGGGGCAGTAATCCGTCAATAGAGGTAATAGACGGAGATCATTGAATCTAAGTTGCTTTAAATAGGGCCTTTCCTCTCTTCGTAAACGTCGCCTTAAAACGACTTCATTCCTCTCCTTACTTAAAAGTAGCTCTGCCCCTTGTTCTCTCTAACAACACGCAATTAAACTACCTTGCTTTCACCCGAATGCTGCTAGCTCCTCTTTCTAGTCAGGACTAGGGGATTCCTTTTCCCCGTACCATTGGACTGCTTTATCTGATTCTACTGAAAGCATGAGAAGGAAGTATCCCGGACTACCTTAACCCTGCAAACACCTACTTACAGTTGTTGGTTTAGGAGTTAAGTTGACTAAGGGCAAGAGCAAGGAAAGGAAATGGTATTTTGAACTATATTCCATAGAAGGTGCAGATGAATAAGCGGTATTGGAGGAGGGAACAGCCATAGTTGATGCATCGAATTCCCGTGCAATAAGACTTGATGAAGGCGGCACTTGCCTTCCAGTTTGAAACTGATTGACCATGAGAGTCAGATCAATAGTCGGTACCCGAGAGCTATCCAAGGATGGGAGAGTCAAGGGTGATGCCAGATCCGCTTTTAGGGTTGACTCAGCATAAGAATAAGTAGTTCGACTAGCTGTTCTCTCTTTCCTGTTCTCCTCCCTCCCATTACTGGAACCGACGAAAGGCGAAAGTCTGATTACCTGTTATTCAAGTAGCAAGGCTTGGTCTTCTGTGAGTGAAAGAACCCGGCTTAGCAAGGGATGAGTTGCCTTCTTCAGATGGAAATTCTCTCTGGGAAGATTGGTGTGGCTCGTCAAGTCAAAATCTCCTTTCCCAACTGCTTTATCGAGCCTGCTCTCCTGGATCCTAATTCCATCCTCAGGCTATGACTCACTTCGTCCCTCACGGAGATTTGAAATAGATAAGGGGAATAGATTCAGTCTGGACAGCTGTTTAAAGAAAGGGATCCGTCTTCCATTCTTCGGAGCACCTAGCAAGGCCAGTGAAATGAGTCAATTTGGAAGGTTAATGAGCCGATCTCTTGTTTCATTAAAAGAAGTCTCATAAGGAGTAGCCAGTTTCGAGAAAACCGAAGCCCAGGAGAAAGAGAACTACTCGACTAAGAAGTCAGTGTTGGAGGTGGACTAATCCCTCTCTTCTAGCCGGAAAGACTTTCTAACCAATTCCATTAATAAGCTAAAGAGAAGTTACAGAAGTGACAGAGAAGTCAACCTTCTTAGCCAAGGGACTAAACCCTCTGATACTGAACTAGATGCCGCAAAAGCACCAACTCTGGCATCATATCCCGAAGATAGTCATTTCAGTCTGTTGGGCAGCGTTTTATAGAAGTGACGGAAGCCCGAGCAGTATATTTCACTCTTCTGTAGAGTTTGTTTACCGATCACAGTTTCAGCATTGCACCTCACTAGCACTGCTTTCTTCCCTTCGAGTCCTTCTAGCGGGTCTTAGTGCCTTCCACAAGAGAAGATCTTACCAAATACATACTGAATATTCATAGTGAGACGTAGTGAATCTTTCCTAAAGCCTGGCTTTGAGCCTTTTGCCAGCTTCTGCTTGTTATTCTGCCTCTTCAAGTGTCCTAAGACTAGTTCCTTTGTAACTAATATCCACTCATAGGGGGATACTCCGAATATCTATTGTCGGTCAATCCACATGTTAAGGACTCGCTCGGGAAGAGGATCGATCTAATTCAACCAATTCAGCTGAAACTGAGTTGGAATGCTTTTTTAGTTCATAGGAGAAGGGAAAGTCAGCAGCTTGGGATGCACAAAGAAGGAGAGGCGCTGAGACATGCTACCAACTTGAGATAGGGTTCCGGGCATCAAATCAGTTCGTAAGGGTGGCTCTTGGTGATGTGGAGTTTGGCATATGCCTACTCTTACCGAGATCTTTGGAGATGATTCCGTACTATTTTTCGGTGGAGGAACTTTAGGGCACCCTTGGGGAAATGCACCCTGTGCCGTAGCTAATCGAGGGGATCTAGAAGCATGTGTACAGGCTCGTAATGAGGGACGTGATCTTGCTCGTGAGGGAAATTCTTCGTGAGTCCCGCAAATGGAGTCCTGAATTAGCTGCTGCTTGTGAAGTATGGAAGGAGATCAAATAGGAATTCCCAGCAATGGAGACTTTGTAATCCAGTGATTACCGATTTCCGGGTAAAGGATTTGAGCTGCTTAGCGAATCCCCTTGCTTCAGGGGGAAAGGCGTAGGAGCAAGATGCAGGAAAGCCAGGTGCGGTCTCTTGCCATTGGCTTAGCCGTCAGGGCTTTCGTTAGCCTTAGACAGCGTCTTCAGGTACGTCTATTGGTGATTCTTCATAGGATTCCCTAAACATGGTCCCATCCTCATTCTCTGGGAAAGGGCTCCCATCGGTATCAAAAGAAGTACCAATGAAATGGCAAGCTGCGAATCTACATCGATTTCAGGAAGTGTGCCTGATGGCTGACCCCTGGAAATTGACTCGGCTTTCTAGTTCGAAGGGTATTGAAATCAGTCAAAAGCGAGCTAAAGCCTTACAGGAAGCTCGAGCCCCAACAACAAATAAGGAGCTGAAGAGATTGCTAGGGCAGGTCCATTTCCTTCTTCGGGATCAAGGAACTCCTGCTGGATAACTTCTGCTTCAAACAGGACTTGGAATAGGGATTGACTTTCATGGGGAACTTCAGCTTCATACCAGTCTCGTTTGCGTCGACAAGCGAGTTCCCGCACAGCCTTCCCATGATTTGGTAACGGATTCAAATTCACATCGGGTTCTCCTGTCAACTTTGCGAAGTCAAGCTCGTAGACTCTCCTTGGGACTGTAGGCTGATCTCCATATGGATGCGCGAGTGAAGGAATGACGGGACTCCTCCTCTTTCCCAGGGTTCCAAGCCTATTCCTCTATCAAAATCTGGGGATAAAGAAGACATGGGCTACCGCTAAACCTTTCCTCAACTTCAACTGTTTGGGACGCTCCGGCACCTCCAATGCGAGAAGTGCGCTATTTCCCCAATCCAAATTGTCAAAACTCACGTCATCGTAATAAGAAGAGTTGCTTGGTACCTTTTTCTTCAGTCAAATCCGAAGCTGCTCTTCCGGAGCTGCTACTGAAAGAAGAAATCTGCCCTCGTCCTTTAACCTGGACTCCTTTCTTCCTCTAGAAGTACCATGGGATCCAGACTAGGAGCAATCCCTGATCGTCAAATTTCATATCGAAAGATCAGGTTAGGGATCATCATCTGGTCTATCGCTCCTTTTGAGAGTGACATAAGCCTTTCCCCTGCAGTGAAGTTTCTTCCTTCCCTGACTTGCTTGCCGTAGCCTTCCCTTCTTTCGCGATCGGTGAAATTCGATCACAGACTTTAGCTCCTCTCACATTCGTTCGAGTGGCTTCGCTCCTTATCGAAGGCTTTTCTCCGATATCTCCTTCCGGTTCAGCCGTACCCCCATACTCCATTAACCCAACCTATTCCCTAAGCAAAGGAAGAAGTCAAGTTCCACCCTTCCGTAACCCTAGCTTTGACGCTTTCTTCTTATCTACGCGAGATTGTTACCCAGGTGAGAGCTCCGCGTCCGTCTTGGACTTAGTATATACCTCAGTCTTTCAAAGGAATTGCCCAGGCTTAATAAACTTTGATTTTGAATCAAGAACCTCTTCCAATTTCAAAGAGAAAGAAGAAAAGGTCTTCTGGCAATATAAGGCATACTACTACTAATCGATTCTTTAGCCATTCGTGATCGAATACAACCTAGGAAGAGTTGTAGCCTACATAACCTACCTCCCAGACCAAGGGAAGAAGGTCTCAGATCACTGTAATTCTAGACCGACCCCTTTTGATAAACCAGTTCCTTGACTTTGAATGAATTCAAGCTAGTAAAGTAATCTGGTAGAAAGAAAGGAGCCCACTTACCCACTCTCCTTTTCCCCTATCGCTAGGGGCCTCGCCTTTTTAAAATAAATTAAAAAAAGGCTACATTCGATTCTGACAACGGGTAAAGCTACTGCCCCTACCTTTATGCCGGAATCGACCAAAGAGACTTTCATCTTTCCTTCGTCCAGGGGGGGTCCCTTATCCATCCGGGGAACTCTACCTTCCTTCGCTTCGAGAGGCGCTTCCCCCTTTTTCTCAATGAGTTGGTAGGCATAATCCTTCACTTCATTGAAGGCAGAATTAGTTGCAGGACTTTCTTTGGTCAATTCCTGTCCTTCTTTTTCCAATTTTTTTACCAATTCAAAACTTTCACTGAGACTCCTTATGTGATAGTCCTCTTCCACTGCCCTTCGGACGGTTGATATCCTTTCTCCATCCGCTAGGGAGCCCTTTCTTTTTTCTAGATTCTCAAGGATCAACTCATCCTTCCGCAGGTCCAATGCGGATGGCTCAGATCTGTTTCCGGAGCCGGAAGCGAGACCTGAGTAGGATGAGGCCCCTACGTCCGAGGAGGAAGCCTCTCCCTCCCCCCCTGCACACTCCCCGAAATCTGCTTCTAGCATAAAAGGAAGAGTGATTAATATAGGGAGGATTTTACGAAAAAGGGTCCGAAGAATCTCGAGAGTAGCTTGTTTTTCAATTGGAAGTGGTGCATATTGTGTTAATCGTCCAAATATAAAAAAGAAAGATACCAAACGGATTAGAAATCGTAGAAAAGATATATCGGAGAGAATCATCCGAAACAAAGTAAGAAAGGGGGTCCTAATATTCCTATCACCTGATTTCTTTTTTTCAGAACCGTAATTACTATATGATCTAGACGAATATGAAGATTTGATGGGCCTGGTTATAGCCGTACCCCGCGGCATTGGATTTGTGACTAATGTAAGTTTCATGTTTATGACTTTATTTCTTTATGGGCTTTTGCGCTAAGACACTTACGTTATCTGCCCTTAGAGGGCTGTTTTTTCCTGAGGAAAATTTTGCAACGTATTTGAATTTCATTCTGCATCTCCTTGCTGATTGAGGAAAAACAAAAACCTTAGCTCTTTCTTTGCTCAAGGTTTCCTAAGAAATAAATTCAGGATCAATATAATGCCTCGGCTTTCGGTTTAGTGATTCAACAAAAGAACTTGGAAAGCTTCAGCTGAGGGCAGTTGAGGAGCCAATTTCTTTATCCTCTGCGGGTGACCTCGCCAACTCCTAGGATCTTTTTTGGGGCTATGACCGGTTGTAAAAAACAAGATAGTGGGCTTTCGACACCTTGGACTTCGGCATCTCATCTTTACTTACCCTTGGTAAAGAATCTATCTTTTCCCTGCGAGAACTGCTTCAGCTACCGAAGCTTGCAGGTGCACCAGCAAATCAAAGAACGTTTCAAAGCTCTTTGCTGCCTGTACATTCCTTGGATCTCCACCATGCCCTTGCATAAAGGGTTTCGGCGGATTCCCACAGATGGGACTTACGATCACTCGCGTCCCATCCATCGGTTAAACGCAGTGGGCAAGACTTATCATCGCAGTAGCTTTGATCTGTCTGCTGCTACTGATCGATGGCCTGTGTTGTGTCCACTATACATGAATTAGTAGCATGTATATTCGGACCAACTTTGGCTTCATGCATTGTTAATGGTTGTTTGGGGGCGGTTGATAAATAACTCTTCTTTCCTTTAAGGAGACTCGGTAGACAAAGATCGGAAATATCCATTCCGTCACTATGCCCTTCTCGGTGATGACATTGTCATTGCTGAGAAGGAGGTAGCGAGAGAGTACCAGAACCTGTTAAAGGAACTTGCTTTCATGATTTCATCCTCCAAAAGTTTGGAATCTTCAACTGGTGCCTTCGAGTTTGCCAAGCAGTTTTGGGTAATGAGAGAACGGGAAACTGTTCAGGGTGATCCTCCATATGATCCTAAAAGATCATATCGGAAGAAGCCTTTAACAGGATTACCTATTAACTTATCACCTGTTTCTGCAAAAGCAGGACTCGCGGCAAACTCTCACATACAGTACCAACAGTTGGCTCGTCGCTACAATCTTAGTAATAAGACTGTAGTTAGATTAGCTGGTGGTGGATACCGTGTGTTGGGACAACTCGGTAATCCTTCTGCCTTATCTAGGAGGTGGAAGCGCATTCTGGCGTTGTCTCATAAGCTACTAGTGAGCTCGACTTAACAACCTTTGGAATGGTGGATTGGAAGAGGGAAACCTCTCAGTCCCTATCTTAAAGGCCGGGTTCTGAAGGAGCACAAGCTGTTTAAGCTTGAACTGCCTCCAGACGAAGAGTGGTGGTTCCCTAAGGAAAGGGATATGTCTGAGTACACAGAAATCCGTAATTGGATTACTATGTGGCTCAAATACCTTAAATGGTATTCCCTTCTCCTAATGGACCCCGATCCCACCCTCCACGATCTCTTTAATCCTCCGGTCATATCTTATATATACATAAATAAAAAAAGATATGCTTGCCTACCTCTTTTCTTGCTCTAGAGCCTGAAAACTCAGAGAAAGCACTCCAATGGCTGAACTCTCAACGGCCAGAGGAAGGACTCCTACTCCCACAATAGGACTAGGGGCAAGAGCACTATCCAATTTTCCTATAATGTATGTGGTGGGCAAAGCACTTTCTGGTCTAGCAATTGCAATTGGAAAGGCTGGAACAGAACTCCCAGAAACTACAACAGACACTGCAACAGGAAGAGCTTACCTTAAGACGTCTACTGGCTCGGCTGGATCAAAGCCATTTTTTCTGACACTCGCAACTACTCTACTCCGATAGTACACGCATTTTTAACTTGCATAGGGTTGGCTGAAAGACAAGTACCAGCCAGATAAGAAAAGAAGTTCGAATCCTACTACGGTACCATCGAACAAAGAAGGTGACCGTTGAAGTGCTGGAAGCAGCATTCATATACGAGACCCTACCTAGAATCAATGCCTTTCCGAATTCCAACGTTTATCGATTTTCTGCTAATGAATCCAATCACACCGCTCAGCGAGCATTGAACGGACCAGTCCAGTCCCGTAGTAAAAAAAGAAAGAGACTTCCAATATCAGAGCTGTATGTAGTCTTCAATCGTCCAAAAAGAGACGCGGTGGTAGGTAAAAGGTTCCGGTCCCCACTGGGCTTTTGAGTTCTAAAGGAATATATTAAGCTAAACTGAAAGTTTGATTATAGCTGCTGT
The DNA here is from genome assembly GCA_964016875.1 of Fallopia convolvulus. Classification (NCBI taxonomy): domain Eukaryota; kingdom Viridiplantae; phylum Streptophyta; class Magnoliopsida; order Caryophyllales; family Polygonaceae; genus Fallopia; species Fallopia convolvulus. Next base: position 329,746 of record OZ024738.1, read on the forward strand.
AGTACCGGTTTGATAATGATCGAACTCTCACTACTCAATCTGCCACTAGTGGTCTTTAGTTTTCGTCTCATCGGATCAGTCATTTTTTTCATTTTGCGTAAGTGATGTTCGATATCGCTTCTGTGCGGTGACTCCTGAGTAGCGAATGGAATTGGAACCTCTACTCACACTAAGCTAAGTTCCTGAGCTTCGCCTGCTCGCTTTGACTGCTCTGGAGGACAGATACCTGATCAGTAAAAGAGGCATACTCAAAAGGTTGATTTCGATAAGAATGTTGGGCAGTCCATGATTAATAAAGTAGCAAGCTTCCTCTTAGTCGTGAAATAGCAGTTACGCCCCTTGGCTTGGGATCTGTCCTAAAAGTCAAAGAAATTCCTTTTTGCCTATGCGAAGCAAGCCTACACTGGATCAAAACGACTTTCCTTATATTATATAAGTCTTCCCTGCTCTGTTCCTAGCAATGATCGTCTAGAGCTATGTCTTCACTGACCGGCACGGAAAGCCCGTCTTTTTTGCTTAATCTTAGGTCAATCAGTCCCACCATTCCTCAACGAGCTGATTCGATTCCGAGTTAAGAGTTCGTTCTTCCTTAAACTTTAAGAAGGCTATTACCCGCCTTCAAGCTAGTCGAACTACCTCAGTGAACCAGAGAAAACATTTCTATTCAAAGCAATCCACCTAAGCCAAGAAAGACTAGCCAGCCTAAGCTCTCTCATAGGCTTACTTAATTCATTGCCGAAAGAAAGAAGAAATCTAAGGCAGGGTGGCGGGGACTTCGACTGCCTTGTATCGGGTGAAGAAAAGAGGGCGGTAGGCTTAGTAGGGCTCGAACCTACAATATAACCGTTATGAGCGGTACGTTTCAACCAATTAAACTATAAGCCCTTACGGATCTTTACATGCAATTCTCTCACTTCGGGAAGAGCGGACGGAAAGAGAAGGCCTTTGCTCTATCTGCTTCTTCCTCTTCCCAGGAATGAACAATTGGAAAATACATAATTTTCTATTTATTTTCTTTTTATAGATATATTCTAATATAATAAATAGAAAATATATTCTATCTAATTAAGTAAGCGGCCCTTTCGCGACTCAAACCGCCGGTACGCTTTCCGGCTCGCAACGACTCAAACGGGCGGGGGCTCTCTATTTGCTTGCAATGCCGGCTGTTCGCCTTTAGTTAGAAGTGAAAGTAGAGAGCGCCGTTTGCCCTACACTTAAAAAAGAAAAAAAGTATGGATGAAGTAAGAAAGAAAAACTTGGTTACGGGAACCGAAGGTTAGGCCGACTACTTTAGTAGAGCTAGACTTCAAATATTCTTACCCTTTCTGTCAATGTTGTAAATTCCCAGGATACTTATGTACCCTTCTTGTGCATACAGTTGCCTAACTGCTTTCTTCCTCCGACTTCTTTAGCGACTTTCGGCTTCCCCACTTCCGCATCTGTCGTATTCGGGAAAGCTTGCTTCATGGCAAGCATTTAGCCTGATCTACTTCCACTTATCTAGTCCAAAATTTCGCTTTCAGGTGATCTACGACCACCCTCCAACCCTGGTCACAGCCAGGATTCAAGATGCCTAAGTTCAGTAAGTATAGACAGGCAATCTAATGCAACATCTAGTCGCCTTTTGCAACGATTGCTGCATGTAAGAAAAAAATCTAAGAATGTTTTTCTATCTTTTCCAGAAGTCACTCGAGAGAGAAGCCGCACCTTAGTTTGCATTAGTTCCTTTTTATGAAATGCACTTTGGCCGTTTGAAGATGTTGTTTCCAGGTTCCTACACCAGTACAAGCATCAGACCGATCACCTGCCATCATTGGTTGAGCTAATGAACTTAACACAGAACCCAGATGAGAGTGTAGTGTCTTTCATAGATCGATGGAAAAGCCTCGCCTCAAGAGCGACATTCATGATACCCGAAGGCGATGCCGTCTGCATTGCTTTCTCCAACATCAGAGGTTCCACCAAGAGTGCTATCGCGTTAGGAGACTGTCGAACCTTCCTCGACCTAGATGAACGTGCAGTCTGCATGGAAAGAGAAATCAGGGACAGAACTAGAACCTAATATACCAAAGCAAAGCACCGAGGACGGAGTCGAAAAAGACAAGGATCAAGAAGAATACCGCTACCAATCAGGTCAATACATTACAGTCCACTACTATAGCTCAGAGACCCACGACCGCAGGGAATCGTCAGGAGAATTTTTATGAAAGGAGACCGCAACAGGCAACTCAGCAGGCAAGGCCACAAGCTGCAGCAAGACCACCAGCTCCTCTTTCCGTTATATATGGCCCCGAAACCAAGCTTTCGCCTATAGGTATTCTGTTTGAAAAACAAGCACTTCCATATCGAACAATTGGATCTATTATAGGGGGCAGCTCGCTAGAGATGCGAGGTTAGAGCTAGCCGGGTCCAGCTAGCGGCCAAGAGAGATGTGCCCTCCCTAATCAATAAGCGGGAGGGGTCGACTAACCAACATCATACGCTTCCGCATCCGCAGCAACTTCCATCATTTCACAGAATCCAATTCATTTCGAAATCATCACTTGACCACCAGATTCTATCTTGAAAGGTTTGGAACCCTGCTGTGATCGAGGAAGATTACAGTGACGCGACTGGAATTCAGATCATGAATATTCCAAGTCGGTGTCTGCCTGGGTCCATTAGGTGGAAGAGCTATTTCATTTCGATGAAATAGCAGACGGGCAATGAACATTGGCTACCTAACCTTCATGGAATTCGAGTTTATTGCATATACTTCTTCTTGAAGAGAAATAGAGTGGCTCAGGAACATATTGGTAGAAGTACCGATATGGAGCAATTGTTGCCGGCCTAGACAATTGTGACAAACTAGAAGGCTGCCATGCTTGCTGAGATAGTACAGCTAGTCTTACAATAGGTAATCCAGACGTCTGCGTCTGATGTATGTGAGAGGGATCTTGACTGATGGAATATTTCCAGTCAGTATGTGGAGTCCAGATGAGATCTGGCTGATCCCGTGTCAAAAGGCCTTGGCAAGGACTTAGTGTCCGGAACATCGAGAGGGATGGGAAAAGCCCATAGTTAGTTGTGTTGTACTTTACGGCAACCCAACCGGGTGATATTCTCCTAGGTTCAATGGGAAAAAGAAGTCAATGTTACAACTGGTGAGAAGCACATGAATGCTTTTTTTTTTCTTCCCCCCCCCTATGTATGGTCTATGTGCTTATTCCTGCATGTGTTTAAGTTCTCTTAATGAATCTATAGACCTGGTAGGATTTGGGCTTAATCCTTAGAGCGCTCAGAATATTGGGATCCTAGGCACATGGCCGTAAGGTGCCGAGCTTATCTGTAAATAGTTTCTCTGAAAAGAGTGTGTGGCATTTCCGGTTTGTCAACATGGTTCTTAGAAAAAGACGAAATGCTTACCTTATTTCAAAATTTGAATTAGAGAAAGGGGGTAAAAAAGACACCTTTGCTGATGCTTCTTACAGGCTTGTCATAGATAAGGTGAAGAGTGGGACGAGACCAGGGTTGGAGGGTGGTCGTAGATCACCTGAAAGCGAAATATTGAAGTAGATAAGAAAGCGAAGAGTTGGAGTAGATAAGAGACCTTGCACCCTCCCCAGGCCGGGACCATAGGTATAGGAATCAATCCACTGTCTCGTTGCCCGAGGAATCAGTTACAGTAGAGCCAAAGGCAGTGAATTGTTACGATGTGTGCCTCCTGGGAAGCGCGCATGCAGGTGCAGGTCTGTGCAGCAGAAGCACAGCAGACAATGAATCTATGCTATGGGTCCCATGCCTTGTTAGACGACCCGTGCTTCAAAAAAGAGGTGCCAGCCCTGGGTGGAGGGGAGAGCGTAGATCGCCTTTACCAGGGGGATGAGGCTCGAAGCTATTTGAGTTGACTCCCGCGGCCTCTCGGTAGAAGAGGGAGAAAGCCCAGTCCTCTATCTCAGTCTCAACAGAAGGTAAGAGGAAGGGCCATTCCCTCTTTCGGGAATGGCTTAAAATGAAAAGCGCCTTCATCATGTCAAGCTTCAGGCAACCGCTTTCTTGGATGATCTGCGGTCCATAGAATGGATCGTTCTCATGGGCGATGATAAGACCTTCGCCGATGTGCCTGCTTTTCACTATAGCTTCCTGATTAGGCCAGCTCTGGGAGGATAGGCTTAAGCCTATTGTTGCTAGGATTTTTGAGATAAGCTTGTAGACAGTGTTACACAGGCTTTGAGGAGCGGCCTGAAATCTTTCAACCGATTGGCTGGCTTCAAGGGACTTTGGAAGAAGAGCAATGAGCATAGTGTTGAACTCTTTTCAGTACCTTCCGAGATTGCCATCGATATTTCCTCTCCACCAACTACCTTCTTTCTTATTAAATAAGAAGTTCGGGAAACCGTCAGGCCCCACTCACAAACTAGCTGCCCTCTCACCTTAAGCATTTCTTCTATTTTAAAATTGTCCACTAGCCCCATTCATTATTGGAATGCTCAAGCTCAATATCATATTTTTTTTGTTCTATCAACGAGGCGATCGAAGTGAGAAAGCACTGAGACAGATAGAAGTGTTCCGTATAGGTTCGTATATATACTGTGGTGCTATATGATCTTTAGCTATAGGTCTTGCGCAGTTAGTGTGTTTGCTAAAGTAAATATACGAGTAACGGAGTAAGAGGAAGTGGTAACGGTCGATGGATGTTCTTAAGTATTTGCTGACTGAAGCCTTACATCAAGGTGACAGGATTCGAACCTATGGCCCTCTGTACCCAAAACAGATGCGCTGACCAGACTGCGCTACACCTCGTCTCACCCTCCGAAGCATATAGATCTACCCGATCGATGAAGACTCGAACCGAACTCGCTCATCCTTTTTGTCACAAGGCCCCTCTTGATTGAGGGGGAACCGCTTTTTTTAGAAAATCTGCCTCCAGCAAGATAGGGCGGCGCCAAAAAGCCGTATAGTGCAGGAGCGCTCACATTTTTTTTTTGGCTTCCTCTTTGACTTGCTTGAATTTCCAAACCCGGCTCGCTCCCGGCTACGGTTTGGACCCTTCGCCTGCTTAGAAGTGGATTCGAACCACTGACACAAGGATTTTCAGTCCTTTGCTCTAACCAGCTGAGCTACCTGAACCACTTTCCTAAAGTCTTTATTCTTCATCGAATAGCGCCCTAGCTTTATTCTTATAAGTCAGAATAAAGGGAAAAGCCCTTTTCTTTTAGAAAGTTTTTCGCTTGTTCGTCAAGCTTTCGAGCAGCTCTTTCAACTGCCACCTAATCTCCCAACATGCTCAAGAACCGAGAGCCGTCCAGGGACGGCCGGAGGGAGCTTGCTTATAGAAAGAAGATAGGCCGGTCAAACAAAAACAACGGGCTCTCTGCGATACTTGAACTAAGTAGTGCTATTCTGTCCTCCGGGGGACTGGACTCCACCAAGAGGTTCTTTCTCTCATGTAATTTCGCCCGCTCGTTCCACTTCCGTGCCGGAGGAAATGGGATTCGAACCCATGATACAATCTTCTTGTATGTCGATTTAGCAAACCAATGCCTTAAGCCACTCAGCCATACCTCCAAGTTGTTGATCGGAATTGGATGTGCCGGGTTTTGTTGGTTGCCCGAAGGGCTATCTGATCCGAAAAACTGCGTAAGCCGTAGCGCGCTAGCGCGCGTACTCTTCCTCCATGAGCGAGATTCTATCCAGTTCAACTGAACTGCCTAAGCATCCAAGCGAGACTCCATCCAAATCTGCCACTCGTTGGGCGACGCCTTCTTTTCTATGAACACTCTACCACTGAATGATGAACTTTGCCAGTCTCCGCCTCCGACCCGATTAGGAGAGAACACAAGGTCAAGCCAAGCCCTTACCCGCTTTCATTCATATCTATGATAAGAATCAAGAGAAAGCCCGGGGAACTTGACTGTGACTCTTCTATTACATTACGGAGAAGTCCATTCTCGTCATGATCGATCCACGTCCTACCGTAGTGCCCGGAGAACTAGGCTTGCTTAGCTTACAAAGCTAGCTTACTAACGCGAAGGAATTTTTCGTTGATTGCACGAGCTAGCCAGCCCTTTTCTTGCTTCCATCCGCCTAGAAAAACCTATTAGGTGGGCCGACCTTAGGCTTGACAGCTCGATGTAATAGAGCATCAGCGAAGTATTTGAGTAGCCTCTTGGCCGATTACAACGGCACGCTTACTGATAGGGATTCTAGATCCTAGACGGCCCCCTTGTAGATCAATTTTTAGCCGAGGTTGGTCCGGCCTTCGCAGGATCGTAACCATGTTAAAATGAAAATCGTCGGTCTGGTAATCGACAATCTCTTCAATGACTGCAGAAGACTTGTGTGACTGGTCTCAGCACACCCATTTCCCTGAAGCAATCAAATACTTATTGGGCAACTTCTAAGTCTACGGTGTAAACCGTAGGTTTACCTCCCGATTCTCCTGCTACTGTTCCAGCTCCTCGAGAAGCAAGAAACTACGGCTCGAAAGCTGCAAGCGATTCGCGAGAGGGGAGGGGTATGGGTCTCGATCTGGAGCTACTGCATATGCGACTGGGTCACCCGGGTATAGAAGGTATTCCTCTACTGTGTATGGATCACTGGCTAAGGCTGGCTTAGATGGGCTTGACTTAGACGGCTTAATAATGGCTTAATCTGCATAATCTACTGAATCCACTTAAACTCAGTTCACTAAGTCAACTGCCTATACCCCTGTTCCTTTCCCTGCCGGGTATGGATCTTTAACATAAATGAAATGGCATAAAATCTGATCTGTACGGTGAGTAACCCGGATAATATAATAATATAACGAAAGAGATCTGTAAATGCTAAAGTATACTGCTGGATCTTGGTATGGGTCTACTAGTCATAGGTTGATATGCTGTTAGCTCTACGGGAGATAGATAGGTATGGAAGCCACTATGAGTATATATCAAGGTATGCTTCTAGATAAGGAACTGAGCCTCACGCCATAAACGGAATCCCTATCATGAGCGCGAGCATAATCAACTCTATCTACTGGGTCTATTGTACAGGGAAAGCCATCACTTGTCTCTAGCTCTTGATATGGAAGGTATACTACTATAACTTCTACCCCTTCTGGATCAACAACTGACTCAACCTTATCTACTAGTTCAGTACCAGTCCTTTCTTGATTGTAAAAAAAGGTTATACCGGTACTGATGCTACTACTAGTGCTTTGCCTCCTCCACTACAGGAGCCGGATAAGCTACTGAAGCCGCTACTCGTGCTAGTTAATCCATAATGACGAGTGCTAAAGAATTTGCCTATAGCTCTATTAATGATGCTATAGGTTACAGATATAGTACGATATGCCGCTAAACCTCTATCTAGTAAGGTGAAGCCAGCTTCAAAAAAAGGGGTTGGTTCCAAACCTGAGCAGAGTCTCTTCTAACAAAGATGGGATCAAGTAAGGCTGGGAGAATTTCAGTGCGAGCGTTAGCGGAAGTAGATCAACTGATTCACAAAAGCCAGGATGATTTCCAGCTCCATTCCTTCCTTCACTTCAGCTTCAGGTCGACAAAGGAGGATTTCATTGCTTGATCATTCAGATCATGCGCTACCTGCTCTTTTCTCTGGTTTAACCAAATAGAGTTTCCCAGTCAAAATCTGAGCTCACTAGGTGCTTTCTCGCTCCCTTCTGATCTTTTTTATCCTAGCCCAGTTTGGTAAATCAAAGTGTGCTTTTTCCATCTCTTGCTTAGCTTGGGTGTGTGCTTAATGGCTGGCTCTCCTCAGTACCAAATGCTGAAGGTGGATAGTCTTTGCGAGCAAGGTCTGAGGTAGTCAATGGCCTTTTCTTTCCTTCCAAGAGTCATCGTCTTTTGCCATAACGTCTCAAAATACGGAAATGGCGTCGATGGTAAACACGAAAAGCAGGAGTGGCCCGCCAGTAATAGGAGGCGACAAGACGGGAGCAGACATAAAAGTTTGAGGAATAAAAACCTTTTTCTTTGTGCTTTGGCCTCCAAACAAAGTTCGCGTCTTGACGGGAAAAGGATTGACATCGAGTTCTAGCTTTTGAGATCAAAGGCTGGAGCCGGCCCGGCAGACTACGCAACTCTTTGAGGTTACGAGGTGACGACATAGATTCACAACGGCTTTCACCTTAGCTGGATCAGCTTCAATTCCTCTCTCACTCACGATGAAAGCTAAGAGCTTGCTCGAAGAGGGTGGTCTACGATCAGGAAATCGACTCATTTTCTGTGACATCTACACATCCCGTGATTTCGAATCAACAGATTCATTGAGCAACCATTGAGTAAACTTATATATAAGAAAATAAGTCGAACTGTATCGCGCAACTTCATTCAAAAATCGATATTGAATTAGCGAAATTGCTATTCCATTGCTTCAGCCTACCAGACGAGATATATTTTTTTTTTAAAGAGCTTAACGAATACTTCAATCGATGAACTCCTTGCTGCATCGATGCTCGAGAAAGCAAGAGCGGGATGAGTACCAACTAAAACTACTAATGCTAATGTTCTGCTGCACAGACCTGCAACTCTCGAACTAGAGGACCCACCCACGGAAGAAGCGAGAACGAAAATCTTGTACTGATTAAGCGAGAAGACCGATCTATTTCATTAAAGGAAGAAGACAATTCGCAGACAGTGAAAGATCAATAAACAGAAGGTATTGTAAAAAAAAGACTCATTAATTGCTTGTAAAATGCGGATGAGCACGAGCAGGTTATACACTTTCCAAAAGCGGTAAATGAAAAAAAAGAGAAAGTTAGCATTAGCAGAAGATTGATCTTATGGCCTTCCCCACTATCAAGCGGTTGAAGATCTACCATATAAAAAAATTCTTACCTGTGAAGACGAAAGTTTACCGTGTTGGCAAATCCGGTCTCAAAAGCCGCTCAATTATCGTATTTTCAGGCAAGCCACTAGTTTGTTTTCCCCCGGAGGACCCAGGAAAGTCTCGTTTTTACTAAATTAAGAAAGATGGCGCCTCTAAAAGAATGTATTCAATTTAATCAGCAGCCAAGGCCAAGACCAGAAAAGAGAGTCCTACCATCACAAAAGATTCGAGATAAAGAGATGGCAAGCCGGAAGGACGACGGAAGATGATCGTTCGGACAGGAGATGTGGACGAGTTCACTCCTCCTATTGCCTTTACTCAGCGGCAAGACGCTTAGTTTTGTCGGCAAGTTATCTACGACAACCCTCTACTGTGCGGGTGCTAAGACTAGGCAAAGAATGAAATGAATCAGTTCACTTGACCAACCCGCCTCTAGTTCTTCTGATTTTGCTAACATCCTTCACAGAAATCTGTGAAGTCAAAGGACTGGGATCCTAGGCTTAAAGCTAAGCCTATCCGCATAGGCTATAGAAAATTGAGAATCCCACCCTCTACTCTATCAGCTACTGTGCCTAATTTTGAGCTTTTTGGTCATAGGTTGCCAGTTTTCGGAGTTCACTTTGCAAGTCAGAACTATCGGAAGACGAAAGAGAACTTATTTAGACGAATAGTGTGCCGGTGCCATTATCCTTAAAAACCCTACATTAGCAGTTCGAGTGGAATCAGGCATAAACCAAGTCCAAGAAGACCGAGGAGGCCTTGGGGAGAAGGCAAGCCGAAGAATACCCTAATAACCCAGCAGCCAACTCCAGAGATTACCAGAACTCCGGATTCCATTAATGTGGTTCAAGCACAGCAGAATGCACAGAGACAACAGAGCACCCGAAATCAGCAAGCCATCCAGGGGGCCGGGGCCATTCCCCCAACCCACTCAACAACCTCAAAACCCTCCTACTCAATTGCAACCACAAAACCCAGCGCAAGCTCAGCCTAGACCCGCTTATAACAACGCTGCGCCTTCGGCCAATTATGATCCTCAGCAGCAACAAGCCAAGCGACCCCGGGGACTCAATAGAGCTCACTACCTGCCATTACCCATACCCATTCCTACCCTATTCTCCATCCTTCTGGCCTGGAAAGCCATTTCTCTGCCCAGAGATAAACCACTCTCCTGGCCTCCTGGTCTCGACTATTCAAAGTTCTTTCCTTTTCACCGATACGCAGGCTATACCATCGAAGAGTGTCATACTTTGCGTGATGTCATCTATGACATGAATGATGAAAATCGTATCAATTAAAACGAAGTGAAGGCATACCTGAAAGCCGCCAATGTCACTCAAGCTATTGAGGATCTATACTAATCCAATGCCACAACATCAAAGAGGACAAGTCACCACTCAAGGACCTACACCGGTACAAACTAATCCAGGACCTTCCGCCAGGGCTA
>OZ024738.1:347500-353276 GCA_964016875.1 Fallopia convolvulus
GGAAGAGTATGAAATAGCTCGACTGAAAGGAGAGGAAGAGGCTCCGAAGGAGATAGAAAAACCTACAAATAACAGAATACTTGCCAAAAGCTTCACCTCGGTAAACATAAAAATAAAGATCGTCGAACCGACGACTACTCCCAGGGTTCACTAAAAGAGGGGTACTCCGCGAAAGGCTATTGAGTGACCTGTCGAGCTGATCCGACACCAAGCACCTCTGAGGACTCAATATGAAAGAGAAAGGTGTTCTTTTAACCCCGAAAGTCGTCCTGTAGATAGGTTTCTCACCTGTCGCAGAAACTCTTTTAAGAAAAAGGCATGAGGACCAAGCAAGGAGCCTTCTAGGCCAACTACTCTCATCTCACTAGGTGTTATCGGCATCTCAGCAGATCTTATGGTTCTAGGAAAATCCTTGAATAAGGTATTCACTTCGTTCAGTCGGTATATTCGTATATCCCTTGCCCTTGGCTTTCCTTCTTGTTTGAAGTTGGCGGATACCATGCGGATTGACGGATTCAGCTTCTGCGTCTAAAAATCGGCTCGCCAGGAGCCTTCTTCTCCTATTCGCGGGAGTTTCACTTGCTTAGGCTTCCTCTTGGCTTTCTTCAGGCTGACGAAGAGATCTTGGTTTATAGCACCATTCCATTAGATTGGGAATAGCATATAGATGTATTATAGCTCTTGCCGCTGCTTTGCTTCATCCTATCCATTTATAGCCCTTTTAGGTTGAGTTGACCCAGAAAGGTCTATATTTTAGGCACCTCTATGAAGGGAAAACGGCTTCATTACCGAAAAACATCCGTTTCAACATGTCGAGGTATCCTACGATCTTAAGAAAGGCTATTTCTTGGATAGTAACCTGTTCTGTTGGCTTGGACCCTTCCCCGGAGTCCCTCTTTTTTAGTAGTTGAGAAGCAACCTCTCTTCCCATTTAGGTCGGAGCCTCAAGATGAGTTTGAGTTACAGGGTTATTCACAGTGAGATACATTACATATGATTTTAAGCAACGAGAGCTCGTAAACTCGCTCCTCTTCTTTTTTTGCACCGCCCATTTCGTCGTCTACTAAATAAAATATATGCTCCTGGAAGGGTAGGAAGGCTACCTTGTAAGAGTAAGACTTTTTCTTTGTTTGCGAGAAAAGCATGCCATAATCTCTTAGGGAATAGTTGGATGCGGGAGTATTCTGAAGGGTAAACTATATATAGGCCTAGGCAGTTTCGTTTCCCTTTCCGAAGTTAGTGAGCCTAGCTCAACCGTTGGGAGAGGTTCTGAAAGAAAGGCCTCGTCAGCAAGATCTTAGTCAACGGCATCTGCCAACAAACAAGTCTTTTACGCCAAGAAGCTCTTCTTCAGTTCCGCGGAAAGAAATTGCTTGATGAGATAAATGCAGGTTTTCCATTGCATTTCAAATCTTTTCATTCATTAATACAAAAGGATACAAGTGACGAGTAGCATTCGATTGGTTCTTCTATATCTAACTAAGTAGTAATCTTCTTTCAAAGAAAGAAAGCCTGATCGAGCCGAAAGAAAAACATAATATGGATTTAGGCTAGCGATTGCCGTTGCCACGTAGAGGGACGTCCTGTTTGGTGTCGTCGACTTCTCGCCGTCAACCGTGCGGGAAGTAAGCCCTAAACAGTCAGCTATCACATACCATAGATGAACTAGGATAAGGGTAACCCTTACTCGGACCACGCGCCATATCTGCTTCATCTCAATAGGAAAAAGATCGGCTTTCGACTCCTGCGGTGGAGCCGTCGGCTTGGATCACGGCCGAATAAAACACACGCTCCTCCCTCAGACACTTCCCACTCGAGGTAAGCCCTTTTGTTTGTTCACGAGATGCTTTCACTAATCGACCCGCGGGAGGTCATAGATCTGAGGTTTCTTTGACACGCTTTGGACCAGCGCCTGGAAAGCAGGTCCTTTCTAAGCCGCCGGAAAGCTGTAACACTAGAGAAGCTACGACTCCCAACATTACCCTAAACCCACCCCGTCTAAAGAGCGCGCTCTTCATTCGCCTTAGGAAAAATCCCATTTCATTCGGGTTTTCTATTCTGAAATTTCTTATGCCCACTGAGGGAAGTCGCTAACCTAACTTCATATGGATTATTAAGGATCAACTGGGAATAAAACTCAACGTTGCGAGCTCCAAAAGTTCTCCTGGAAGGTCCACGGGTAAGCAAAGAGGAGAGAAATTCTAGTATTTAAGAGTTTGATACTCGTCTGCGTTCTATCTTTCTATCTATAAGAGTTAGCCTAGCCAAGAACGGCGCCTAGAAAAGTTCTCCTGGAAAAGAAACGGCAATCTTGGCCTAGAGAATAGAAAAGCTCGAATAGGAACTAGCTTTGTTGGAAGCAACCAACCCGGCTGATGTAGATCTACAGTTTGCTCTTTGACAAAGGTGGCGTTAGCTAAGAAAGAGTACTTTAAGTAAACAGATCCTTTAACTTGACAGGTGCAAGCAGACAGCCTTCCGTTCCTTTGGTTTCTAGTTACTAACTCTTCTTTTGTCCCAATCCATATACTGGATACTACTATGCTTCGGCGGGGAATGTGTCGACTAAAGATAGAATAAAGGGGCCTCTTCTACTTCCATTTCTATTTAGGAAACCGAACTCCACTCTCTTTCTCCGTTCTGTATAAAGAAAATCTCAAGTAGAACAACACTTAGGATTGCGGTTAAGTCAAGTAACGAGGAATGCCAGTAGGCCGTCCATGCTTTCGGTAGTCCTAGGTGGAACTGCTTTCTCGTTGTAGAGGGATTTTAATATCTTTGATATATAGATCTTCTCTTAAGGGGTAGGTCGAAGACCTATTGATGATTTCGCTAGATTGGCCACTGTTCTATTGAATAAAGAGAGGAAACCCGATGTTCGAGGTTGGCCCTAGAGTGAAGTTGTGAAGTTCTCGAACAGACCCTTCCAAAGGAGATTTCCGCCCGGTTCAACTTGAGTACTCCATTCGGGGTGATATATAAAGGCTAAAATCGTCAGCAGAATAGCGAGTTTTGAAGCCGGTTGAAGGGGGATACGAACTATCGGATATAGTTCGAAATGAAGCTATTAAATGGCTCAATCCGGCCCCTAAATATAAAAAAGTCGCAAAGGTTGATGGCTTCGCTAAACCTTGCTGCCTTTACCTTCAAGTCCTCCGATCCTCTTCCTTACGGCCTATCGTTGGTTAAAGCATTTCCTTCACGCGGTCTTCTTAAGCCTATGTCTTGTGCTCTTCCTTCTTCTTTCCTGTGTCGCACAAACCAAACAAGCTAAAGCTTGCCTGGTTGGTACAATCAAAAGGGTCAAAGTTCGTTAGCTGAACCAGTTGTTCCTGCTTCTACCACTCACTCGCATGCCTAAGCTCCTTTCGTTGCTTGAGAGTCGTAGGCAGATGTAAGTCAGTCTAAATAAGATGATACCTATTAAATAAAGATAGAAGCTCCTACCGTCCAGGAAGGAAGAGCTAAACGGAAGCACTTATTTTATTCCCCTTCTCTAAGGAGTGGAATTCTTGAGAAAGAATAGAAGGACTAGACTAGTGACAGAGAGGGGAAGGTTTAAAGGCTTTAGGCGGTAGGATCAAATCCCTGGGATAGGTGGATATTCCTCATGCTTAACACATGACATTTCTAAGTGGAATTCTTCCTTCGATTTTCCATTCATAGATAGAATAGGGATTCTTCGTCCAAGCGCGCATTCCCAGGTGTGGGTTAAGCCCAGGGTCTTATCGGTACGTGTTGAAGCTCTAGAAGACCGATCTCCTTAAAGAGAAAGACAAGTAGAAAGCCTCAAATGAGAAATCAGCCATGAGGCGGGCGGGGTTCTCGTGAGATTATTCTATAGAATGGGCCCATATCGTTCAAGCCTAGGAGTCGAAGTCTTTGCCTCTTAAGAAGCTAACAAGAGGGGTCAGAGTCTTTCTTTCGAGGGTGGCCAATGTGCGGACCGTGTGCCCCTTTCATTATTTAGCAAAAGGGCAACTGATTCTCATGCTTTTCCTCTCCTCATTTTCCGGGGAAGAACGGTAGAAGAAGTCTTCCTAGGCGGGTGCTCCCTACCTAGAGTTAAGAGGACGGGGACCTCTTCTTTAGCTCTTGCCCTCTCGCGTAGTGAATTCCTTCTGAGCTTCATCTAGTCAACAGAGAAGGGGAATAAGAGAATAAATGTATACTTCCCGCCAGTGTACGGATGAATAGGTAGGAGCTTCTTTACTTTAGGGCTTTAGGCCAGGGATGAGTGGGAGAAAGCAGTCCAATCTTTTCATTCCTATATGGATGATAGAACCGCCTTCGATTGGTCAGCAACGAAGAGAGACGGGGTCGTCGAACAAGTGTCCCTGCTGTTGCTCCTCTGGTGAATTTAGAGAGTCAAACCCACAGGTGAGATTTTGCTAGAGGAAGGAAAGGATCAATAGCAAAAGCGGGAAGAGATACCATGGATGAGAGATCATAGACCAAAGACTAGTTCGGAGTAGATCGAAGGAGATTCTTAATCATAGCACAGGGTCCCGCGACCTAGCGAATGGTCTTGTTCCTCTTCCTATGACTAATAGGCCGATGTAGACTATATCCATAGCCTTTCATATTACGGTTGTGTTCTTAACGAATTTGTGTGTGAAACTCGTTTAGGCGAATCGATCAATAGAAGGCCTTGTTCTTTTGTAAGTGTTGATTGTATGCCTGGAAAAGCTAAACAGAAAGAGTCACTTTCGGCGGTCTGACGATTGATTGCATTTGGTTCAATTTCTCTTGCTTGAGAGGGCAAAGGCAGGAAATTTAGTATTTAGGGGCTTGCTTAATGGCTTTCCTTCCAATCTCTATCTCATTCAATAGTTAGAAAACGGGCTTTCTTTTTTTAAGTGATTTCAGTTCAGGCTAGGGCTTTCGGAGAAGGATCTAGGGAGATCACATGGTCGTATGGTATTCATGTTATGATTCACGACTCAGTCAGTAGCCTCTGAACCGCGCCTTGGATTGGCGCATATGGGGCTGTTCGAACGATCCATTGGATTCCCCGATATTGCCTAGACCTTCAGAGTCGCTTCCCGAATGTCTCTTTCGACCGGCCGCTTTTCTTTTGTTTTGTTGGCTAGATTCACTGTTGTTATAAAAGGTTGCTATACTTATAGTATAGGTGGATTGCCATTCTTGTACTCTTTGGGTAATAAGGTAAGCTCAAGTATCTTTCCCTCAATCAATCTTTTTCTTATTGCTTTAGAGTTGTATACCTGATCATCGGCCTTTTAAGTTTAGTTCTTAGGCTATCGGATCATCCTGGCTCAGACTGATCCATTACGATATAGTGGTAGTTACTTTGACTGACGTCAACTCCTAGCTTTAGATCAGAGACCTTTTCTCGTACAGCCTGGTGCATAGTCCTAGTTAGGTGACCAGGCTGCTCATGAGAGAGCTTTGACCTTCGGCCATGCTCCCTCATTTTCGGATTAGTTCTATAGCTGTAGTAGAGGCATCTATTCACTTTTTAGGCCGATCACTAGTCTTTCT
Organism: Fallopia convolvulus; assembly: GCA_964016875.1. Taxonomy (NCBI): domain Eukaryota; kingdom Viridiplantae; phylum Streptophyta; class Magnoliopsida; order Caryophyllales; family Polygonaceae; genus Fallopia; species Fallopia convolvulus. The sequence continues at coordinate 353,006 of OZ024738.1, forward strand.
TACGACCGACAGCCGTTTATCGCCGTTGTTGTGTAGCCAGGTGATGATTATTCGATGGCTTGGTAAAGGTTAGGTTGAGTTAGTCGATACTAGAGCTTATAGAGTCTTTATCGGATCGGTCTGACTGACGTACCAGCAGAAAGCTCAGGCTGAATCGATCTCCCTAACATCAGATCTGAGGAGCGTGGTCTACGAGAGACTTGCGGTTTCCTGCAGGCTTTTTGTAGCGGTCCCCCCCAAAAAAAGGCCCGATCTAGACCTCCTATTTTTT
>OZ024739.1:2500-20000 GCA_964016875.1 Fallopia convolvulus
AACGTTCTAGCACAAGAAAGTCGAAGTATATACTTTATCCGATACAAACCCCCCTTTTTTGAAGAGCCGCTGTAATAATGAGAAAGATTTCTACATATACGCCCAAATCGGCGTATAATATCAGAATCAGATAAATCAGCCCAGGCTGGCTTACTAATGGGATGTCCTAATACATTACAAAATTTCGCTTTAGCCAATGATCCAATTAAAGGCATAATTGGAATTAGGGTCTCAAACTTCTTAATACCACTATCTATTAAGAATGAATTTTCTAGCATTTGACTCCGTAACATGGACGGGTTTAGTCGCACACGTAAAATAAAACCCATAAAATCGGTGGGCTGATTTGATGATTGATTGATATAGAGTCTTCTTGTTTGCGCCCATAGGGAAAAATAATATTGCCAGAAATTGACAAAGTAATATTTAAATTTAGTCATCAGAAGAAATGTCCCCTTTGAAGCCAGAATCCATTTTCCTTGATACCTAACATAATGCAAAAAAGGGTCCTTGAAGAACCAAAGGATAACCGAAAAGTTCTTAGTAAATACTTTTACAAAATGTTCTAACTTTCGGTAGAAATCAACTCGTGCAAGAAAGGCTCCATAAAAGGTTGATCGTAAATGAGAGGATTGGTTGCGGAGAAAAACGAAGATGTATTCGTATTCACACACATAGGAATTATATAGGAACAATAATAATCGTTGATTCTTTTTTTTTGAAAAATTGGAAACAGATCTCTTTAGAGTAATAACACTATTACAATACTCATAAAGAAAGAATCGTAATAAATGCAAACAGGAGGTATCCTTTACCCAGTACCGAATAGTTTGAACCAAGATTTCCAGATGGACAGGGTGAGGTATTAATATATCTAACACAAAACTTAAACGTAAAAATTTGTCCTCTAAAAAAGGAAATGTTGAATGAATTGGTCGTAAATTTTTAGATTCGTTTAGTTCGTTTCCTTCTAGGGAAGATATTAATCGCATAGAAAATGGAATTTCCGCAATAGCTACAAACCCCTCTGAGATCCGTTGAGAATAAAAATTTTTCTTGTGCCCCAAAAATTCATTTTTGTTAGAATCATTAACAGAAAGAATCAAATAATTCTGTTGATACATTCGAATAACTAAACGCTTTACAACTAGTAAACTGTAGTTTGTGTCATAACCCCTATTTGTATTTGACAACAAAACGGGCCCGTTTAAACCAAAACCCGGATCATGTACAAGTGCATAAATATATTCCTGAAAGATAAGTGGATATACAAATTCGTCTTGCCAAGATCTATCTAGTTCTAAATATCCTTGGAATTCCTCCATTTAAAATGAGACCGGAAACGAAAAGAAAAGTCGAGGGTTTCTTGGGTTATAAAATGATACATAGTGCGATACAGTCAAAACAAGGTATTCTAATACAAAAGAATAGATACCTCGGAAAGAGGTAAACTCATCACCGGACTCTCTACCCTTTTTCCATCTAATTGGTTTCTGTCCTATATAGATATATAGAAATAGTTATAGGATAAAAAGATGGTTAGAAATCCTTTATTTTTTCAACTCAATCGCTCTTTTGATTTTGGAAAAAAGGTATCCTTATCAATATACTGTTTCTTCTACACATTCATCTCCATTTTCTTTTCTAATGGAAAATGTCTAATAGTTAGGATTCACAAAAAAATCGGTAATCCACTCCTGGAAAAGCCGTCCCGCATCAGTCACTAATCTATTTTTAACGTTTAATTAGGGCGGGTAATTGTTCCAATTACGAACATAAGCTCGTTGCTTTTTATTTCCCTACAATTAGAGCCATAAGGCTCGATCCCTGTATTCAATCGACCCAAATTTGAATTCATTTCGTTTCGTTCTAAGAATTTTTGTACCGATCCAACAAGAACAAAATTGTTTAAGAATTCTCCATTGATACGACATGCTCTTTTTTCCATTCATTCCTTTCAGGATCAGTCGTGGTCTTACAAACTCTACCGATGGTGTGGACGAATCCCTTGCTTCATCCAAATGTGTAAAAGGCCCTAGCCGCACTTAAAAGCCGAGTACTCTACCATTGAGTTAGCAACCCAAAGAAAGTATAGTATATAGATACAATCGAAATCAAAATAACGAAATTAGATAAGCCAAGCAAAACGGTGAATTAGCAAAAAAGAAAAAAAGATCAACTGACAATACAAGAAAATTTCAAATAAAAAACTAGACTGTTTCTTAGATATTTTCATCCATTATAGATATATATTCTTTTTTTTATTATCTATACGTTTCTTTATAAGCAGTTTTGTATCACAACAAATTCAACAAATCTTTGAATAAAGTAAAAAACAAAACACAGGTTTTGTATGTAGGACAAAAAAATAGAGAAAAACGGATCCATTTACACTTGAATTATATTTGTTCACTACACTCTTGTCAATATGTTCAATATGTATGTTAAAAAAAAAAAAGAATAAATATATAGAATATAGAACGAAAAATCTAAATTATAAAAATGACATTTAAAATTTAAGATAAGAAAATAATCAATTGAACAAAAAGAAAAAGAACTTGTGTTGGATTGGCACTATCTAAATTAGCTAAATAAGGTAGATGATTAGAAAGGAATGTAAGAAGTAGAAAAAATTTCAAAAAATATACGTCAAAGAATTAATTCTTTTTGCGTATAGTTCCAAAGAAAACCATCTAATTGAAATGAATATCAGAATTGTTTATTGCTAGCTCCAATTCCTACCGTTAGTTATTTGGTCAATATAAAACTTGCTTGATTTATTCACTTGATCCTTTTTTCTAGACATCTTATATCAAAAATTTTGATTTTGATCAATCAGTAAAGGAGACACAGCCTCCTACAAGAACAATACAAAATAGGTATGAATAGAGCAAAAGGGGCGGGAATAATAAAGAAAGGGTTCTATCAAACTATATATGAATCGCTCAAGTCCCTTTCTGTATTTTTTTTTATTAAGTGAATGTCGTGTCATTAGGGCGAAGTTCTTTAAAAACCTCTGCCTTCTTTAAAATATCATAAACAGTTCCAGTAGGTTGAGCGCCCCTTTCAAGAAAATATAGAATAGCGGGAACGTTTAAATAAGTTTGATTCTTTATCGGATCATAAAAACCAACTTTCCGAAGATCTCTTCCTTCTCTTCGGGATCGAACATCAATTGCAACAATTCGATAGACGGCTCATTGGGATAGATTATATGAACAATACCCCCCCTAGAAACGTATAAGAAGTTTTCTCCTCGTACGGCTCAAGAAAAATGATTTCTTATTCTTTTTTTTTCAAGTTCTGTATATAAAAAATTCTAATGGCAAATAGATCCATAAAATCATTAAATTAATTCGACTAAGAATTAAGTACCTTTTGCTCTTATTCTTCTTTCCTTAAAAACCACTTGTACTCATAACTCAATTGGAATAACTCTCAAATAACTCAAAAGAAACATTTGGTTTATATTTATTGAGTAGTCTCTAAACCCCCCTTGTCTGGCTTATTTAACTTCTATTAGAATTCTTTATTCTAATCCAGTTGTTGATACAATTGAGAAAGAGAAGGGCCTTTCCTTGTTTCGGAATCTCTTTGCTTTGAATCATTAGGTTTATACATTACTTCGTTGATCTTTAATCATTTCAAAATGGCAGCAACATACCCTTTTTGTGATTGTTTATCAAAGACAAAGAAAAGAATCATCCAAATACTTGATTCTCTCACAATATATGTTGTTATCGAAAAAGGTTTATCAACTCCAACTAATTTTCCTTAGGGTTGGAAACTTGGCGGGATTAGATACTTTCGATTTTTCTTTCAAAAATATACTTACGAAGTTGTTCGAATTTATTGATTCACACTAACCCTAGATTCTTGCTCTTAAGAAATGAATCCATACTTTCTACTCGAGCTCCACCGTGAACTAGTTTAAATTAACTACAACACAATAAAAAAAAGTGTGGGTCCTAGTCTAATAGAACAGGGGATGTCGAGCCAAGAGCACCTTTTCTATAAAAAATGATGGATCTAAAAATCCACACCAGATCGTGTCCTTCAAGTCGCACGTTGCTTTCTACCACATCGTTTCAAACGAAGCTTTACCATAACATTCCTCAAGTTTTGAACCAGTATGCAATTGATTCAATTATGGAATCATGAATAGTCATTGGTTTAGTCGGTACGTACATAGAAATCGAGACCTTAATTCTATTTTAATTCTATTATTTTCATTCTATATTAATATATATATATAATATGCTAGTATAGTAATATATTCTATTTTTTTTTACATTTACAATAAAAGCCAAAAATACATATAGCTTGTTTATAGAACTCAGAATTTCAGAATTAATGATTTAGATTTAAATAAAAACGAGCGGTATATGAAAACGATAACTTGGAAAAAGAACTAAATCTTATTTTTTCACAAAAATAGTAAATCCTTCTTACTGAGACCAAAGGTTATATAGATAATATAGGAATATTTACCCATTTTAATTTTATACGTTACGTATTTCTTTTTGGGTTCACTAAAATTTCCGTTAAGTCGAATAGAATGTCTGAATCACCCCTCCTTTCAACTAGTACATAGATTTTTACTTATTCATTCGTTATAAAATAAAGAGCAAAATACGAAATACCTAAAAATGAAGTTTCAAATTACATATGTAACTTTTTGATTGAATTCAATATCAACAATACCAATAAGTATTAAAATAGACTCTTGTTTCGAATCCATATCCAGAATACGGAGAATTTCGAATTTAGCTGCCTCATTTAAGGGATAGAGAATATAAAATTGCTTTCACATTTTGATTCTGAATGCATCGTTGAAAAGTCTATTAAATAATATTAACATAATTATTAGTATATTTTTATTATAGTTAATTGTTGTAATTGAAATAAAAAAACCAATCTATTAGCCTATCTTGCCTATATTAGATCACAATTAGATTCATTAGATTCAGTTATATCTGTGTGTGCTTTGAATTCAATTCCGTTTGTGAAAAAGATAGAATTCAGAAATGAATCTTTAAATCAAAAAAGCGAAAGAAAAAAATTATCTATATAAGACTACACTTTATGTTACATGTTACAAACAGTCCCTCTCATTTTAGGATAGAATCCAGATGCTCTGGGACGGAAGGATTCGAACCTCCGAATAGCGGGACCAAAACCCGTTGCCTTACCACTTGGCCACGCCCCACTTCGATTTCTACTCTACACTAATATTGGTATTGATTGTTCGTCAATTCTCACCAAAATCTCTATAGAATCCTGTCGATTGTTATTAGGATTTTCACGCGTGTAGGTATAGAATTAAATTGAATTTCTTGATCATTACATATAATTTAATTAAGATAATGTATGAAAGTATGATTTTTTCTATTCTCTTTTGATTTGAGAATGGAAGAGTTTTTGCTTGAGTAAGTTCAAAAAAAAAAGAAAGGATTTTTGATCTACTTTGCTTTCTTCATTTTTCACTTATCTTATATTAAAAACTCAATCAAAATGCAATAATCTTGAAAAAAAAAGATGTCTGCTATGTTTAATATGTTTAGTTTGATCTGTATTTGTCTTAATTCTGCCCTTTCTTCGAGTAGTTTTTTATTCGCCAAATTGCCCGAGGCCTACGCCTTTTTGAGTCCAATCGTCGATTTTATGCCAGTCATACCTCTACTCTTTTTTCTACTAGCCTTTGTTTGGCAAGCTGCTGTAAGTTTTCGATGAGATTTAAAATATTGTCCTAGAAAAACGAACGCTTTATTCGAGAAAAAAGGCTAGTATGGTTATACTAATAAATGAAAAGATCAGATACATCTTATAGTATTAACTCTCAATTCCAATTTCAAATATAAAAAGTCTTGTGTAGAATAGCCTCGAAAAATGGGAATCACTTCCTTTCTCGTTCTAACAACAATTTCCGTGAAAGACCTTGTGAGGTCTTCCACAAAAATTGTGGGTAGGAAAGCGTTTTTTTATATTTGATAAAGGGGAGACTCCTAGCACTTAACAAATAAATAAATTTTTCTTCTTTTTTTTTGATTTCCAGAAACTACTTAAATTCTCGGTGTCAAAATAGAATATATGGGGGAATCTATTCTCTTTTTTACCCAAAAAGATCTTGGAGATTGTGTAATGCTTACTCTCAAACTATTCGTTTACACAGTAGTGATATTCTTTGTTTCTCTCTTCATTTTCGGATTTCTATCGAATGACCCCGGACGTAATCCTGGACGTGAAGAATAAAAGAGGAGTTTCCTTACTTTTTTGAGTGTCTTATTTTTTTTTATAAACAAATAAACAAAATTAAAGAAATTAGAAAAAAAAAAGAAAAAATAGTAAATCATCAACAGAAACGGAAAGAGAGGGATTCGAACCCTCGGTACGAATGACTCGTACAACGGATTAGCAATCCGACGCTTTCGTCCACTCAGCCATCTCTCCCTATTGAAAAAAAGTAATTACGAATTACTATAGTTAGATTACACATAACGTGCCATTTTAAAAATATTTTTTTCTAGGTTTTCAATTCAATAATTCAATATACATATATAGATATAATATCAATATGAAATTTCAATTCGAAATTCTTTCAGATTCTAGACTCTTATAAATTCTAGAGAATAATTTATCCATTCTATATAGGATAGATAATTAACCTGAAATAAAATATAAGTCACATTTTTTAAGTTATTTATATATTTTCTTTTTTTTTTTCGGATTCCTTTTTTTTTGAAATATAAAATAATATTATAAAATATCATAATAGATTATCTTATAATAGATATAAGAATTGAATACATTATATTATCTATATATAAAAAGAATATGGATTTTATATAGATAAAATAGATAAAACGTTAAGTTAAATAAAAAAAAATAAACGGATACAAGATATATTACATACAAGGGTTATCCGAAATTCCAACTCAACTAAGAATTCAATAAAAAAACCATCAATATAAATAAAACCAGAAATACTTTTCGCGAAAGGCCTTTTATTCCCATGGCCTGGCCTGGTCAATACCTTGCCGGGCCTTTTTTTAATTCAACGGATCATAGGTAGAAAATTTTTCATTTTATTTTTTTCTAATTATATTAATACTATATACTATAATAAATAGTATAAAAAAATAGTAAAAAAAAGCTTTTTTGTTGAAGCAAGAAAAAAGGAATGTTTCTAGTCTTTCGATATAGAATCAAAATGCTCTTTTGCTTATCCTTTCTTAAAAAAAAGAAAACTACGGGTTCTTGCACAATTCGTCTATTATGACTTTAACAATTTTGTTGTTCGACAAAAGTTCCATTTCGATACAATAATCGCATTGTAGCGGGTATAGTTTAGTGGTAAAAGTGTGATTCGTTCTTTAAGAGTTAAGGGATCTTTCAATTTGATTCCTAATACGATAAAAAACTCTATTTCTTAAAAGGAATTAATCCTTTCCCTCTCAATGACAATTTTGAGGAGAATTTAAAATTCTCGTAATTTGTATGCAAGGATCCATTATTCAATTCAAAATTAAAAAGAATAATTATTGAATAATTGAAAATTTGGATTATGAAATTACGAAACATAATTGGTTTTGAATTGGATCAATACTTCCAATTGAATAAGTATGAGTAAAGAATCCATGGATGAAGATAGAAATATGAATTTTTAATCGTAACTAAATCTTCAATTTTTGATTTGTAGAGAGGACATTGAAGCAAAAAAATGGCTAAAAAACGATACCTTTAGTTTACTAAAGGCATCAACCGGCATATTCTATTCTTTTAGCTCGGTAGAAACAAAATTTCTCTCCTCAAGATTCTATAAAATAGAAATAGAGAACGAAGTAACTAGAAAGACTTTTAGAGTATTAATCTTCTAGAGGGATCATCTAGAAAGCAAGGACTTTTCCTTCAAACAAAAGCTGACATAGATGTTATGGGTTAATTTTTTTTGTTCCCATTCTAGATTTCGATCTGGCAAGTTCTCCATCTTCCATAAAGGAGCCGAATGAAATCAAAGTTTCATGTTCGGTTTTGAATTAGAGACGTTAAAAAAAAAAAGACGTCGACTATAACCCCTAGCCTTCCAAGCTAACGATGCGGGTTCGATTCCCGCTACCCGCTCTATTTTTTTTGAATGCATTCAAAAATGCATTAATTCCCGAAAATTTTTCACCTACCATCACATACAATCTGATTCGAACAATAAATAGGAAAGAAAAATCGTAATGAGAAGCGTCCATTGTCTAATGGATAGGACAGAGGTCTTCTAAACCTTTGGTATAGGTTCAAATCCTATTGGACGCAAATTTTTCCATATGTTTTTTGCTATCGATGGGGTTTTTTGATATTCGTTTGTTTATAGTCTAAAGATAAAGAATTTGAATCAGAAATTTTTATTTTAGTTTATATTTTGTTTATAATCAAAAACTATATAAGTATTTTTTTGTTTGATTATTAAGCTAAGAAAGTTCAAGTTCTTTAGGCCTATTCCTGAAGTAGAAAGCGTTCCGTCTGTTCTTGAATACCTTCTTTTAAAAGGGCTTGCGCTTCCTCAGTGAGTGTCTTGGTAGAAGATATAATTTCTTGGAACTGCGGTTTATTCGTTTTGAAGTACTTACGTAAGTCATCAAGAAATGGACTTACCTGTCCAATTTCTAATGAATCAAGATAACCATTCGTTCCAGTATAAATAGTCATTATCTGTTCTTCCACCGCCAGGGGGGAAGCTTGGGATTGTTTGAGCAATTCGCGTAATCGTTGGCCTCTTGCCAACTGATTCTGAGTAACTTTATCGAGATCAGAAGCAAATTGTGCAAAAGCTTCTAATTCTGTGAATTGCGCCAGTTCCAATTTTAATTTGCCGGCCACCTGTTTCATGGCTTTAATTTGAGCTGCAGAGCCCACCCTGGAAACAGAAATACCCACATTAATAGCGGGTCTAATTCCAGCATTGAATAGATCGGCGGATAAGAAAATTTGTCCGTCTGTAATAGAAATTACATTAGTAGGAATATAAGCCGAAACGTCTCCTGATTGGGTCTCAACTATCGGTAAAGCGGTCATACTTCCTTCGCCTAAAAGTGAACTTGATTTAGCGGCTCTTTCTAAAAGGCGTGAATGCAAATAAAAAACATCTCCTGGATAAGCTTCCCGACCCGGTGGTCTTCGTAATAGAAGAGACATTTGTCGATAAGCCTGTGCTTGCTTGGAAAGATCATCATAAATGATTAAAGTGTGCCGTTCACGGTACATAAAATATTCAGCCAGCGCCGCTCCTGTATAAGGGGCAAGATATTGTAATGCAGCTGGAGAATCCGCAGTTTCGGCTACCACAATAGTATATTCCATCGCTCCCCTTTCTTGGAAAGTAGTGACTACCTGCGCTACCGAAGATGCTTTTTGACCAATAGCTACATAAACACATATTACATTTTGTCCTTTTTGATTGAGAATAGTATCTGTAGCTACTGCTGTTTTACCAGTCTGTCTGTCTCCAATAATTAATTCTCGCTGACCGCGGCCTATAGGGATCATCGAATCAATAGCAATAAGCCCCGTTTGAAGAGGTTCATATACGGAACGTCTCGAAATAATACCAGGTGCGGGAGATTCAATTAAGCGAAATTCTGAAGCGGAAATTTCACCTCTACCATCAATAGGTTTAGCCAGGGCATTTATAACACGACCCAAATAAGCCTCACTGACAGGTATCTGAGCAATTTTTCCTGTGGCTTTTACAGAACTTCCTTCTTGTATCATCAAGCCGTCACCCATTAATACAACACCGACATTATTTGATTCCAAATTCAGAGCGATGCCTATTGTACCCTCTTCAAATTTGACTAATTCGCCTGCCATTACTTCATCAAGGCCGTGAATACGAGCAATGCCATCGCCCACTTGAAGTACGGTACCTGTATTTACAATCTTGACTTCTCTATTATATTGTTCAATACGTTCGCGAATAATATTATAAATTTCATCAGCTCGAAGGGTTGTCATGAGTCTTTCTTAAATTAAATGAATTCTTTTTTGGAAACAAAAAAAATAATACCTTACCCACAGTAGAAGGACTAATCGGTTATTTCTTTCATTGCTCCAAACATGCCAATATTCGCGTTAATGGTACGTAAATGTAACTCGTTGCTCAAACAATTATTTAGGGTTCCTAGAGCTCCTTGTAGGGCTTGTTGGAAAACCCGCTGGCGTACTTGATTAATCGCTCTTTGTTGTTCAAAATAAATGGTTTCGTTTTTGTAATTTTCTAATTGTTCTAAAGTTTTATAAGTTGACTGAATCAAATTCAATTTGTCTCGTTCGATTTCAGAATATCCATTCGCTCGAAACTGATCTGCTTCCGCTTCTACTTTTCGTAAGCGAGCCCGGGCTTTTTCTAGCTGTTCAACGGCCCTTCCGCGCAGTTCTTCTGAATTTCGAATAGTATTCACGATTCGCAGTTTTCGATTATCTAATAAATCACTTAATGAAAGTAGATTATCTTTCCATTCATTTCAAAACTTTCATGATCCCTTCCCGAACCAAACTTGAATCTTTCGATTCATTTGGCTCTCACGCTCAATTACTTCCATTTTTTATGGTAAATTTCCCTATCTATTTTGAATGTAATGAACCTATCCTCTACTCTTTGCTCATATTCGAACAAAATTGGAAATGAATCACTAATCCAAGGCCGGAATATTTGGAGGACTCTTCTGACCAAACAAAAAATATGTAATTGTCAGCAAAGTTGTTTTTTTTTCAAATCCAAAAAAATTTCTTATTTGATATATTTTTTTATAAATAGGTCATCAACTCAGCATTTGGCATTTAAACAAAAATGTAAAAAAAAAAGAAAAAAGGATAAACCCCTTTCTAATACCAATAAAAGTTTCAAAATTTTTTATCGATATGAGTGTTATATATCGATAAATTTCTAACTATTCCTTGAAAATGGAAAACCATTTCAGTATTAATATAGTGGTAGAAAGAGTACCATGCTGTGGCTGAACTTCAAACGGTTTAGCTTTAACCATGTTAATAGTTCCACATTATTGGTTGCTAGAGAATCAAAGTATATTTACCAACGAATCGCGAAATGCTATGGTTCTTACATATGATTATATGATTTCTGAATTTATTCAGAAGTAATTCGCGAGATCGTGCGCCCTTATTTACTAGTTATACCGAAAAGGGGCGCAGCTGGTTGAATCCAGTCTATTCGTGAAATAAACAACTCGCACACACTCCCTTTCCAAAAAAAATCAATACACCAATCACTACACTGAGATTTATTGGATTTGTTGCTAAAATGTCGGTATTAAATCCGAAACTCCCCGCAGATGGCCAGTGACCCGAGGAAACGAAAGAATCGGTTACATTTTTCATATGATCTCCTCTTATAGATAGACTAAAAAATCGAACATCTTTTTTGTTGTATTACTTGACCTTTTCCTATTTTCTATTTATAAATCGAAAGTGGATTCAAAAACGATTCCATTTTACTTACAATGTATTTTCTTTTTCTCAATTGAGAAAAACTCAATTGAGATTTACAATAAGAATAAGACTTATGCGAATAGGATTAGGTACCGGGTTTTCGTGTAAATTGCGAAACACTGCGTTTGTTGCACCGTTTCCTAAACAGCTTTCGTTGGACTAAGAAGGGGAAGGAAGAAAGCGAGTCGGTAACACTAATTCCTCATCCTCAAATCAGCCCTTCCCCCCGGTTTCTCAACGCAAAAAGAATTGTAGGAGCGAAATCTTGGTATAATGCGAAAAAGCAAGCAGGCAAGCGTCAAGTCCAACGAAATAAAATAATACGTATTTTTTATTTTTTCGGATTAAACAAACGGATTCGCAAATAAAAGGGCTAATGCTACAACCAATCCATAAATTGTTAAAGCTTCCATAAAAGCCAAACTAAGTAATAAAGTACCTCGTATTTTCCCCTCTGCTTCGGGCTGTCTCGCAATACCTTCTACAGCTTGGCCTGCAGCAGTACCTTGACCAACTCCCGGTCCAATAGAAGCAAGCCCTACAGCCAATCCAGCAGCAATAACGGAAGCGGCAGAAATAAGTGGATTCATGATAAGTTCCTCACACAAAAAAAAAGAAATGGTTAATGATACAATCGACGAAAATTTTATGACTTAATTATTCCATCGACTAAGATTTAGCCAGTCGAAGTCAGTAAGAACTCCGAATTGAAATAAAAATATTCCCTCAAATCATCAGAAAGGCTTTCTACTTTTTAGTTCCTCTTTGTTGAGTCTTTTCCTGAATCTATACAACTTGAATTTATCATTTCGTTCTTGCTAACCCTTTGTTGAATTCTTCGACCCGTTCTTGCTTTTTTTGTTTATTTATTACTATGAATAAACAAACAAACCTAAAAAAAGACTTCTATTAATACCCCCATCTAAATTCAAGTAGGACTTAATATGAGTTCATTTCATATAGAACTAGTCAATATCTACTATCCAATATACATGCCTTTCTTCCATAACGTAAACCCGGCGTTCTTCCTTAAATTCAATTGGATTCTAGAACTTTTCTTTGAATTGAAACGTCTCCAGGAGTTGACTTATAACCATTCGATTCCGTATGCCTAGTTCGGCCTTTCTATCCTAATCAACCCCCCTAATATCCCCTTTTTATTACTATAGAACATACCTGTATGTTCCCTAAGCATATTGTCTTGAAACATATGTTGACTTGATCTAAGAAAAAATACCCTTTCGAAAATGAATCAATGATGACCTTCCATAGATTCGCCTATATAAGCTGCGGCTAAAGTTGCAAAAATAAGAGCCTGAATACCACTTGTAAATAATCCAAGAAACATGACAGGTATAGGAACTACTAAAGGTACTAAAGAAACAAGAACAACAACGACTAATTCATCGGCTAATATATTTCCGAAAAGTCGAAAACTAAGGGATAGCGGTTTTGTGAAATCTTCTAAGATGTTAATGGGTAAAAGAATTGGAGTTGGTTGAATGTATTTACTAAAATAACCCAACCCCTTTTTTGTAAGGCCCGCGTAGAAATATGCCACTGACGTGAGTAAAGCTAAAGCTACAGTCGTATTTATATCATTCGTAGGTGCGGCTAATTCCCCATGAGGTAACTGTATGATTTTCCAAGGTAAAAGAGCCCCTGACCAATTCGAAACAAAAATAAAGAGAAACATAGTCCCAATAAAGGGAACCCAAGGACGATATTCTTCTCCAATCTGAGTTTTGCTCACGTCTCGAATGAATTCAAGGACATATTCAACGAAATTCTGACCGTCAGTCGGAATTGTTTGTGGATTCCGCGCAGCTATGCCGGCTGAGCTTAATAAGATGGCAATTACAACCCAAGAAGTAATAAGTACTTGGCCGTGGACTTGAAAACCGCCTATTTGCCAATAGAAATGTTGGCCGACTTCCACACCGGATATATCATATAATCCCTTTAGTGTATTGATTGAACATGATAGAACATTCATATTGTCCTCTGGCAGAAATATAACCTAAAAAAAATATTATTTTGATTCAACCATTGCTTTCTCGACTTGTCTACTTCAATCGTATATAATACCAACTAATCACATCCTATCCCCAGCTATTGTTATATCTTTTTTGATATTCCGGAATCCTAACCGATTCTACGCTATTAATTCTAATTCGCGAATTCCATTTTTTATTATGAATCAAGGATTTCTTATATAGCTAGAACGACCTTCACAAATTGCGAATACTAATTTGGTGAGAATTAATCGGATTGAGGCTATAGCGTCATCGTTTGCCGGAATCGATATATCTGCAAGATCGGGGTCGCAATTTGTATCGATTAAACAAATCGTTGGAATTCCCAAAGTAATACACTCCCGAAGGGCTGTATATTCTTCTTGCTGATCAACGATGATTACAATATCCGGTAACCCTGTCATATATTTAATCCCACCCAGATATGTTTGCAAGTGAGATAACTGTCTCTTCAACATGGCGGCATCTCTCTTCGGAAGACAGGCCAGTCTTCCCGCCTTTTGCTCCATTCTCAAGTCTCTGAATTTATGAAGTCTCGTTTCTGTGGTGGACCAATTCGTTAACATACCCCCCAGCCATTTTTTATTAACATAATGACACCGAGCCCTTATTGCAGCCCGTGCTACTGAATCAGCTGCTTTATTTTTTGTCCCAACAATTAAAAATTGTTTTCCTTTACTTGCTGCATCAAAAACTAAATCACAAGCTTCTGATAAAAAACGAGCAGTTCGAGTAAGATTTGTAATATGAATACCTTTACGCTTTGCCGAGATATAGGGCGACATTCTAGGATTCCATTTCCTAGTACCATGGCCAAAATGAACTCCCGCTTCCATCATCTCTTCCAAATTGATGTTCCAATACCTTCTTGTCATTTCTCCTCGCACTTTCTCTTTTTTTTTTTAAGAGATGAGGTATCCCGAAATATAAAATTGTTCCGACGGAACCTTCTCTTCGACAGCTAATTGGCCGTTGATACACAATCCAAACCAGAAATTCCTTTCTATTCCTTATTATCATTATCTTATTACTTATAAAAAAAAAAAGAAAATGCCCATAAGAAATACAGAACAGATAAATAGGAGGAGTCCGTTCTTAAATTACCTAAACTAGGGTTTTGATGGATGATTTCCATTTTTTAAACACAAGAATTAAAAGATTCTCTGTGGTAAAACAAAATATCGTTCATTTCTCCCTCAAATAGATTCTTCTTTTTGTTTTTCAAAGGAATGCCCCTATGTTGGCTTGAACGCTGTACTAATCCTTTGAATCCGGTACCAACAGGTATCATTCCTCCCAGAACCACGTTTTCTTTTAGACCTTTCAACCAATCGATACGGCCCCGGAGAGCAGCTTTTGCTAAAACTCGAGCAGTTTCTTGAAAACTCGCTTCGGATATAAAACTTTGAGTATTCAAAGAAGCTCTCGTTATTCCCAATAAGACGGCTCGGTAAGAGATCGCTTCTTCCAAAGCACGCCCTGTTCGTTCCGCTCGCAACAATCCAATCAGCTCTCCTGGTAAAAAAACATTAGACATTCCATCTTCTGAAACCAAGACTTTTGATGTTATTTGACGTACAATAATTTCTATATGCCTATTATGGATCTGTACCCCTTGGGATCGATAAACCTTTTGGATCTTATTAACCAAAGAGATACGACTTTGCACTATAGTTAGTTCGGCGCCAATCAAGAATCCCCAAGGAAATCCAAGAATTCCTGTTATACGCTCATTCCAAGCGTCAATCCTCCTTTCTAGATTCATCGATATTGACTCAAGCGAACGAACTTCTAAGACTTGTTCCACCTTCGGAAGGCCTTGCGTTATATCACCAGACCTCGATTTTTCATATATAAATGTAACTAATGTATCTCCTTCATAAACGATTTCCCCATAATGGCCATGAACAGTTGCTCCTGGGGTGGCCAAATAGGGCTTCGCTGCTCTTATTACTACAGAGC
The DNA here is from genome assembly GCA_964016875.1 of Fallopia convolvulus. Lineage (NCBI taxonomy): Eukaryota > Viridiplantae > Streptophyta > Magnoliopsida > Caryophyllales > Polygonaceae > Fallopia > Fallopia convolvulus. Next base: position 17,995 of record OZ024739.1, read on the forward strand.
CAACTTGAACAATTAGAACTTGACCCGCCTTTAAGTGTGGCCCGTTTTTGGCTATACATACATTTTCACAAAGAAATTGTCCAACACTTATTTTTGTGGAAGTCTCTTCACAAGAATTGTGGTGAAGACAATACCAATTCAATTTGAACGGATTCAAAATACTGTTACTTACCGGATCGGGATTATAAACCTTCCTATTTTCATCGATTAAATAATATTTCATTACTCGAAAAGTTTGTTTTAAATTGTCAAGTTGCAAATAGTTAGTTACCAAGATCTGATTATGAGTTATTAAACGGTAAAAAGAAAAAAAATTAGCAATTTGAAGGGCTGTTCCAAACGGACCCGACGAATTCCTAATTGAAATTAGTGGGTCGGGTTCGTTGTAATATTTTAGACCTTTGAATAGGCCCATTCGAAAACAATTGGCTGATGACAAAATGAGAAAAGATTGGCATTCCTTCGTTCTATTCAACAACGTACGAACAGTTTCATAATTTTGGCTAAAAGGTTGTTGAAGTCTTGTTTTTTTTGTTTTTGAATAAATAGAAAAAAAGGGATTCATACGATATGATCCATTATCAAAAAGCAATCCTGAATCTGATGGATCGTTCCTTTTCCCAGCATATGAAATAGTGGATTTCGCTAAATCGATTTTTAGGAAATTTCGAATCATACCATTTGTCTTTACTTCAACAAAGGAGGCACGCGCATCTTCAATAGACGCACTTTTTTTGTCTTGGTCCCAATTCAATACTAAGCAAGTCCGAACTAATTGAATACTTGTGTCAGAAATTCCCCGAATCGGCTTGCCACTTCCATAAAGGATATAATTGACAACTTGAAGTTGCACCTTATCCCTTTCCTGCAACAGATCCTGAGGGAAAAGTGTTGATAAACTTATACCGTCCGTTATTTCATATGTGACTACGGGTCGAACCAAAACAAAATACCTTTTCTTAGTAGGTGTGATTCGTTGGACATAGATCCAATTTTTCAAATGTTTCCGTTTTGTTTGTCCCCTTCCCGGCGGTATCAAAAGGCCCCTGTGTCGGGATATTTTATCTGTTTTTCCAGGAAAATGGATATTTCCCGAAAAAATTTTTAGTTCAGTCTTTTTTTTTTTCTTCTCTACTCGGACCAACCCGCCTACCCGGCTTCTTGTATTTAAAGTGATTTGTGTATCTACTCCAACGATACTATTGTTACGTACCATTATGGAAGAAGATCGTGGTAAGATATGTACTTCCTCGGGAATGAAAAAAAACCGATCTATTTGCATTTGGCATTTTGCTCTAAATTCTTTGACTCCTCGATATTCAATCAAACCCTCTTTTTTTATAATTGAATGCGCCTCTATAGTCCCATATTTTGTAATTCCCGAACTAGCTCTTCGGTATCTAGGATCATCAAAATAAGCAAGAATACTCTTTCTCCGGAAACTGCCATTTATGGGTATTTCAATTGAGATACCTGAAGTGGGCATTGATTCTTTCTCTCGTTCTTGAATCGATTGAAATGGAATGGTGAATCTATTTCGTCGTCTCTTTGCCAATAAATCGGAATTTTTGTCAGGATATATGAGATTAGAATGCCCAGTTCTTACGATTCGATTCAGTTTTGAATAATCAGGAATCCTACCCCTTTTCTTACTAGAAATAGAAGAATCTGAACTCAAAAAATTATGTCTCATGTGAGCCTTGGTCACTGAAGAGTTAGAAATATATCTTTGTTCGACAGAAAGAAAATGGGCGTTCGTTTGGTCTTGATCCTTATGGAGCGAACGCGGGGCCACAATGGGTTTGTGTGGCCTTCCGGCTAATATCCATAAATGGCTTGTTTTTGGTAAGAGATGAACATTACCATATGTAAATTCAGGTGCATGATCCACGTCGGTACTCCAGTGCATTTCTCCCTCTGAGTCAGAATAAATATGTTTTCGAACCTTTTCTTTAAAACTCAAAGTGGATGTTCCCGCACGAATTTCAGCAATCACTTGTTCTGAT
>OZ024739.1:22500-35000 GCA_964016875.1 Fallopia convolvulus
CTAATTCTCCGGGCGTAGATCTACTTGTTGTTAATAGATCAGTAAGGGTATTGTTCCGATAGATAACTCTTCTATAGAGTTCATTAATATCCGAGCTCATTAATTTACCCCCATCGATCTGAATGATCGGTCTCAATTCGGGAGGAAGAACTGGTAATAGACACAAAACCATCCATTCTGGGTCTATATTTGTTCGAATGAAATGCTTAGCTAATTCCATGCGTCTAACCAAAAAATCCCTTCTTCTTCCAACTTTTCGATCTTCCCATTCATTTCCAGTAGGACCTTCTTCCCCTAACTCTTTCCATTCTGTCAACGAAGAATCTAGAACAGTTCGCAAATCCAAATCGGCTAATTGTTCTCGGATAGCACTTGCTCCAGTAGATATTTCTCGATTTCGAAAGGTATCGAAGCCTTGGGTAGTAAAAAAAAGTGGGATGCTATATTTCCAAGATTGGATTTCATATTCGAATAAACCTCGTAATCGTAAAAAAGTAGGTTTTTTAGCTATGGGCCTAGCAAAAGAAAAATTGGGATAGGATCCTATACTATAAGATCTCCCCCCTTCAAAGCCGGACGTGAAAGTTTTCTCTCATCCGGCTCAAGCAGTTACAGCAAAGAAAAGAGTTCTCGCTTTCAAATTCTAGAAATTCTGTAAAATCCGCAAAGCAAAACAAAAGATCTACTCCTTACTCAAGTTCCCGTGGAAGACCAAGCAACATTTCATTAATTCATTTTTCCTTTTTGTTTTTAGATTTTTTGAATTCTTTATTTTATTCAAATTCAAGTCAAAATGAAATGTGAAATTCTTGAGTAGTCTACCTCCCTTCGAACGATGAATCCCCTTAAAAAAAAGGAAAAAGGCGGTGCCTTGGAATTCATAAGATATAAGATAAAGGATTTACTTGTCTATGTATCGTTCCATTCGATCTTTTAGGTCACGACTTCACCTCGACGGTTATACCACGATGTCCTTAAAGCCTATATGCGATGGATAGACTCTTGTAACCATGACATATTTACTATTTGCTTGCATGAACATAATTTCTTTCTAAACGACGGAGAGTGGTTAATTCCACAAACAAAAGAAGTCTTTTTTTACGAGGTACAACTAGAAATTAAAATTGACTTGTTACGAAATCGACCATGGATCAATTCCCTTTTTATTTGGGAGTATTGAATACACCCAAAATTCTGAGCTTCATGTTACTCCTACCAAGAGACATGTCAGAGCCGGGGCATCCCAATTCGATGGAATGGGATAACAGTTTCTCATTTCGAATCTGTAAAATCAAAATTTCGATCAAATCACACATCGCAGTATACTAGGCCCTCTAATTCTTTAAGAGGTTTATCTAAAAAATTCGCAATATAACTAGGAAGACGCTTCAAATACCACACGTGAGTTACTGGGCACGCCAATTTTATATAGCCCATTTGATATCTTCGTATTCGAGAATCAACAAATTCGACTCCGCATTGTTCACAAAATTTAGTTTCTTCTTTTTCAGCTCCGATTACTCGATAATTTCCACAAGCACAAATTCCGCTTTTTATAGGCCCAAAAATTCTTTCACAAAATAGCCCATCTTTTTCCGGTTTATTGGTTTTGTAATGAAAAGTGTAGGGTTTTGTGACCTCTCCGACTATCTCTCCATTCGGTAGGATTTTTGTGGCCCAAGCACTTATTTGTTGGGGAGAAACTAATCCAATTCGGAGTTGTTGGTGTTTATACTGATCTATCATAAAAGAAAAATTTGAATTCATTCCGATTAAGCTTCCACCCTATTAATCTGCAAATTCTTCTCAGATACAAGGAAATGATTCAGTTCCAGAGCCAAAGATCGTAGTTCGCGAACGAGCAATCGAAAAGATTCTGGAGCATCCTCGGGGTTAGGTATTGTTCCTCCAACGATCGTAGTACCAAGTACTTCCTGGCGGGCTCTAATATGATCCGATTTATAAGTAAGCATCTCTTGTAAAATATGAGCAACCCCAAACCCTTCGAGAGCCCAAACCTCCATTTCTCCTACCCGCTGTCCTCCCTGCTTGGCCCTTCCTCTAAGGGGTTGTTGTGTAACAAGCGCATAATGTCCACTAGAACGTCCGTGGATTTTATCATCAACTTGATGGATTAATTTCAAGATATAAGGATTTCCGATTATAACAGGTTGTTCAAAGGGATCTCCTGTTCTTCCGTCAAAAATTCTGCTCTTTCCCGGATACTCGGGTTCAAATACCCATGGGTTGGCTGTTTGCTTACTGGCTTCATATAATTCAGAAAACACCAGTTTTCGCGAAGCTTCTTGTTCATATCTCTCGTCAAAAGGTGCTATTCGATAATGTCTGCCTAGCAAACCTCCCGCTAATCCGAGTGAACATTCAAAAATTTGCCCTACATTCATTCGTGAAGGTACTCCTAAGGGGTTAAAGACCATATCAACAGGTCTTCCATCTTGCAAATAGGGCATATCTTGTCTAGGTAAAATTTTGGAAATGATACCTTTATTTCCATGTCTTCCAGCTACTTTATCGCCGACTTTTATTTCTCTTTTCTGTGAAATATATACACGAATCATTTCCGGATTCGAACTAGAACCCCCCCTTTTCTGGATCCATCTAACATCAACAACTCGACCCCTACCGCCTGTAGGTAGTTTTAGACAAGTTTCCTTTGAAGTGGATACCTGAATGCCAAGTATGGCTCGTAATAATCTATCTTCCGGGGCATAGGATGATTCTTTTGCCATTTGAGGCGTTAATTTACCTACCAAAATATCGCCTGTCTCTACCCATGCCCCCAGCATCACAATTCCGTTTTTGTCTAAATTGCGGAGGAAATGGGCTTCTAAATGTGGTATTTCGTTAGTTAACCTTTCGGGACCTTGACTTGTCACATGAGTCTGAATTTCAAATTTTCGTATGTGAAAAGAAGTATAAATATCTCCATATACAAGACGCTCACTAATGAGCACAGCATCTTCAAAATTGTAACCTTCCCATGGCATATAAGCTACTAATACGTTTTTTCCCAAAGCGAGTTCGCCCCCCACCGTGGCGGCGCCGTCCGCTAAAATTTGTCCTTTTTTAATGCATTTACCCTGCGGAATCCGGGCTTTTTGATGCATACAAGTATTTTTGTTGGAACGTTGATACATAACTAATGGAATGCTTAAAGTATACCCATTACCCGATAAAATTATCTTGTCAGTATCAGTAGAAATGATCTTTCCTTCATGTTCGGCTATAGCGAGAACCCCTGAATCGAGAGCCGCTTGACGTTCCAACCCAGTTCCAACAATGCACTTCTCGGAATGCGAAAGCGGAACGGCTTGACGTTGCATATTCGAACTCATTAAAGCTCGATTCGCATCATTATGCTCAATAAAAGGAATGAGGGAAGCTCCAATAGAAAAATATTGGAAGGGAAAAATACTTCGAAAATGAACCTCTTCCCATGCACTAGTCAGGAATTCTTGACGGTATCGAGCTGGAACAACCCCTTCTTCCTGAATACCGCGATTCAAGGCCAAAGAATTTCCTGCCGCTACCATATAGTATTCATCTCTATTTGGTGATAAATAAAGCATCTGTACCCTTTTTGATTTCTCATAAATTTCAAAAAACGGGCTTTCTAGAGACCCCCAAGAACCAATCCTAGCATGAATTGCTAAGGATCCAATGAGTCCCACGTTGATTCCTTCAGACGTGTCAATTGGGCAAATACGCCCATAGTGACTAGGATGGATATCTCGTATACGAAAACTAGCAGTTCGCCCTGTCACTCCTCCAGGACCCAAATAACTCAATTTTCTCCCATGAACTATTTGTGTCAATGGATTAGTTCGATCCAAAACTTGAGATAATGGATGTAACCCAAAAAAAGATTCATAAGTGGTTGTTAATGGAGTTGAAGTTACCAAATTCTGAGGAGTCGGTATTAATTTATGCCTAATTGCTCCACATATAGTTCCTCGAACCACATTTTCTAAACGAACCAGAGCCAATCCAAATTGATCTTGTAAGAGATCCGCCACAGAACGAATACGTTTATTTTTCAAATGATTCATATCGTCAAGTGTACCCATTCCAAATTTCATTCCAATCAAATGGTCTGCAGCTGCCAATATATCTCGCGGTAACAAAAATGTATTGTTTTGAGGTATATCAAGGTTCAGTCTATGATTCATATTTCGTCGACCAATCCTTCCTAATTCGCATCTTTGTTGAAAGAATTTTTTTTGTAATTCCTTACATAAGGATTCAGAAAATACAGGGTCCCCGCCTACACAAGCAAATTGTTGATAAAACTCCAAAATGGCATTTTCTTTTGATCCAATTTTTTTTTTCTCTTTATCATTCAGGAAAGACAAGAAAATTTCGGGGTAGCAAACGTTCTCTAGAATTTCTCTTAGACTCGAACCCATAGCTGATGATAGAACTAGAATGGATATTTTCTGTTTCCTACTCACACGAGCCCATATCCTTGCTTTTCTATCAATCTCTAATTCTGATCTTCCTCCCCAATCTGATATTATGGTGCTGGTATAGACCGAAATTCCGTTATGATCCAATTCTGACCGATAATAAATACCAGGGCTTTGCAGTATTTGATTGATCACAATTCTGTATATTCCGTTTACTATAAAAGTTCCCAGGGAATTCATTAGAGGAATGTTTCCAATAAAAATTGTTTGCTCTTGCATATCCCTACTGGTTTTCCAAATTAACCCCGCGGATACATATAATTCAGAAGAATATGTAAGTGATTCATACACAGCATCTCTTTCCTTTAGCAACGGTTCCACCAATTGATATGTTTCCACAAATAATTGAAATTCAATTTCTTGATCTGTATCTTCAATCTTGGGAACCTTATAAAGTTCTTCTGTCAAGCCCCGATCAATAAACCTACAAAACCCTTCAAATTGTATCTGATTAAGCCCAGGTATTGTCGACATTCCCTCATTTCCCTCCCGGAACATTTGAAATGAATTTCCCATTTATAGAAAAATTCCATTACATTATTAGCGCATTCTTCATCGAATCATATAGATCGACCCAACGCCGATGGAATTTATATTCTGTTTACTGAATCACATAAAATTTTACCCAATTCCATACTAGATATGTCCATATATGGACAGGATAAAATATGTATGAATGGGGGGAATAGAGAGAATTTTCTACTCAAGTAAAATTTCGAAATTGAATTTGTAAGAGAAGAGATGAAAGGAATTGATAAAAAATTCTTGGAACCAAAATGCTGCTGCTTAGATTTATGGGCTTTACTATCTTTACTATATATTATATCAGAATCCGAACAAAAAGGGTTCAATTACTACTATTATAATGATATATAATGATATTACATATTCTGGATACCGGAAAAATAAACGGATTCGCGGTTTAATCTGTTCCCCGAGATAAATATAGAATAATCAGAAACAGTACAACGTTTATTTTTTGTTACTTAACCCCCTTTGGGATTTCGTTGTAAAAAAAAATTGCCTAGAAAAGAAAGAGAAACTTTGACCGATTCTTTTCTCTTTTATTATATTATTACTTTACTAGCATTCGTAAAATACACTTGGGAAGCGGGTTGTATGTCGTTGTGTTTATTAAACGTGTGTAGCTATCGTCTATATATCCCTGCGTCTCCCCTTTTATTCTTTTATTGCAGTTCTATTCGGGGCAGCGCGGGCGACGGTCGATCCAAATTGTTACTTTTTTCGTCAATCGATTTAATGAAAAATTGAAGTACGATATTTTCGGAGAATTATCTATCGGCATTATATCATATTTTATATTTGAATATCCGATTATTTGAATATCCGATTCTATATCTGGGCAAGTTCTGTTCTGGTTCTGGGATTTCCTTTACATATATAAAGATTTTTTATATAATATTTACATATATATATATTATCTAAATTGAGAAAAATGGAAATTAAGAATGATTTTTTGATTGAAAAGAATCAATTCAATCAAAAATAATTAGTTATTTTTTTTGACTTTCTTATGTCATTAGGGAAACTCAATTTATTTAAGATCTAAATCAAAAAATCATTCATGAACTCGCAGTTAAGTCATAAGTCAATAGTTAATGGTTCCATTTTTTGATGAAGGAAAGTCCAAAATTACCTTTTCAATGGAAAAGGTAGGGGAAGTTTTTAGGTATTGTGCATTTTGCGATACTTATAGAATCAATCAAAAGGGCGGGTATACTCAAAAAGGCGAATGATTTCTTTTGGTTAAGGCAAACGGGATTCAAGATGCAAGTACAAATACAAAAAGAGGTGTAATGTAATATTGTCATCTATTTTTTTGGCGACATGGCCGAGCGGTAAGGCGGAGGACTGCAAATCCTTTTTTCCCCGGTTCAAATCTGGGTGTCGCCTGGTTAACAAAAGACCAGAAATATCCCTTTTTTTGATATAACTCACCGAACTATTCCCCAGCATAGGGGGCTGTTGATACGCACTTAATTCGAAGCATATGGAGATTCTCGGAAAGATCCATAACTTTTTGTGTATAGGATTCAAAAAAATATTTTCGTACTATGAAGGGAGTCGAGAAGTCTTGATAGCCCTTCCACTACTAATGGAATGGGATATTTACTGACCGGGCCTTGAATTAGATTGGATAACCAAGGGGGAGTCTAACTGTTAGTTAGTGTGGAGAAACGGCTTTGGTCTACAAACTCACGAATGCCTTTGATTACTCAGATATTCGATCAATATTGAATTGTATAATTCCGTTTTTTTATATAATTTATATAAAAAAGTGAAAAAAAACTTCTGTTCAGTAACCCCGAGTCGAGAATAGAATCGACTGTCTTCCCTTCCCATTTTTTTATGAATGAAGAAGGTTAACAAAAGAAGAGGTATTCCGCTACAATATTAGTAAGACTCCCTTGTCCACGGGGGTCGTTGCATTTTTTGCTTGTACTTAATCTTTCCCAATTCTATTTTTATTTAAAATTTCTTATTTTATATTTTATTAAGTGCGTTTATTGGATTGGTTCATTAAATAAAGAATTGGGGGTAAGAATCCCCTTTTGACTATGCACCCTGGATTTCACTATTATTAGTGAACAAGAATGGAATAATTCCTTCGTATTCATAGAGGTAGGGGACATAATTCACATGGATATAGTAAGTCTCGCTTGGGCTGCTTTAATGGTAGTCTTTACATTTTCCCTTTCACTCGTCGTATGGGGTAGAAGTGGACTCTAGAAGTACTAGTAATGTAATTACGATAAGGAATCAAACGTTATCAAGTGTTTTATAGATCGTTCTACAAAGCATTTTGTTTGAACTTTAATTCGAACGAAAATAATAATAATGTCAATCAAACAGATATTTCAATGATTCCCGCGTTTGTATTTCGGAAGGGGATATATATAGTAAGAAATTTTCATTTTACTAAATTCTCTATCTCGCCCAAGGGCTCTTATCTATCAGACTTTCTTATCAGATTTATTCAAATTTTTATTATATAGTATAGGGATAATGATACTATAGGGATAATGGGGAACAACAGACTACTTCTATTAATATTAAATTAAGCGAATGCGCGCTTTCTAGGGTCTTTCTAGGGTAAAGAACATATATACAGTGGTTCTTCAACAAGATACTACGCATAAGCAAATCTTGCCCCGGGCGAGTCACGTATTGTGTACGCGCCGCTTGCTTTATTGTTGTAGAAATTGGATTTAGGCTTTTTCGGCATCGACGCATTTCATATCATGGTTCAAGTTTTACAAATTCGTAGGGTTTACTACTCCTTTTCAGAATTGAAAGACTCCTTTCTGTTAATGATTCAATTCCATATTTTTTGGAATGCTAAAAAAAAAAGATTAGCGGCTTTTTTTATTGCCCTGCCCGTAGACTTTTTACGCCTTTGATTTTCTTTTTTTCGATAGATACTGGGATTTCGATTTGAAATAATAAGAAATCCCAGAATTCAAACAAGAGTTACCCCCACCCCCCTTTTTTTTATTATTTCGGATTGATCGGAATCAATCCACAATACAAATCAAGAAAATAAATGTAGCTAAAGAAATAGACCCGGGGCCCGATCTATAGAATATAGATAGAATTCTATCGATATGAAGATAGATATTGTAGAAGATTGCTTTATATTAAGCCTGTATCTTTATAGAGTACAACTTTATACACTACAAAACCGCAAATCTAATAAAAAATATGGTAGAAAGATTGATATAGTTCTTTCTACCATATTATAATAAAATCTCATAGAATACTGGTGATTCTAGCCTGCGTATTTAATTGAAGATTTAAGAAACGAAATTGGAATCCTTTTTTTCTTAAATAATTATCATTGCTAAAGACCTAAGAAGTCAAGTTTCATTCAGATTAATTGTTTTGGCTGACCGTTTTTACATATATGATAAGTAAAAAAGCAGTAGGAACTAGAATGAAGAGTGCAGTAGCAATAAATGCGAGAATATTTACTTCCATAATCTAAGTGGTTTTTAATTCGCAATAACTCGGGATTTAATCCCATAGAGATAATCAAAATTCCGCGTGTAAATTCAATGGGATGAATTACATCTCGATGATATTGAATCGCATCAATATTATGCATAACAATATCTGGGCTATCAAATCACTTCGCCGTCGCGAATTAAATAGTATAACATAGGAAGATCCTTTATCCATACTCAATAGAAAATGTAATTCGTAATCGAATCAAGAAATCTGTTTTTTTTAGTCTTTTACAGTCTTTATACAACCTACTGTCTTCCTTGGACAATCATCGGATGAAGTATCATCTGACCCTTTTCCATTTACATTGCATTGATAACAAACCCCACAAAAATAACAACAATAGAAGTAAAACAAAAAGGGGGCGGGAGTTAAACTCGAAACTCCTATTTTTTTTATGATATAATTTTCTTTTTATTACAAGAAAAAGAAAATTGTGAAAAAGCCAAATTCCGGTATAAAAGATCTAATCTTCTATAAAAAAATTTCTTCTTTTAATATTCTCTTTTCTTGGATTAGTACTAGCATATAGATATATGAAAAAAAGTTCGGTGTAAAATTTGAATGAGATAGATTTTAAAAAAGGAGTTAGTTTGAGTCATTGAGACTACAAAAAATCGGAACTAGAAGGGGAGAGGTTTTTAATCGGAAAAGCCCTTTTCGGGGTAACTCAAATCCAATTTTGGAGTGTACAAGAAATGATACTTTATTCCATTAGATAGAGGCAATAAATTTCCAGACCAGACCCAGTACGCTATCCCTCGAAATCCTGAATATGATGTTGCCAATAATTGGACTAATCCAATTATATCTCTCTCCCACCAATAAGTACTCATTGAAGTAATGCAAATTTATATATATATATATTTGTTTGTGTTTGATGAGAAATAACGAAAAAAGAAAAAAATTCCTATTGCGAATGACCTAAATTATATTCATTTGAGTGTTGAGTGTACCTCTTTTGCCAAAAAATGAAAATGGAGAGGTGAGTTGATGTATTTATTGGATCCATCGGGACTGACGGGGCTCGAACCCGCAGCTTCCGCCTTGACAGGGCGGTGCTCTGACCAATTGAACTACAATCCCAGGGAAATAGGGTCTACCGCATTAATATTTTTAGGATTTAATTCAAACCCATTTAAAAAAATTTTCGTGTTGTAACAGAGACACGAGTGATATAGTGATATCTACATAACTATATAACTATGCACTTTCCTTTTTAGTGAGAGCGACACGAATTACATTACTGGTGATTCTTTCCTTATTTCCAAACCGATTCATATTGATTGAGCATCAATTTTTCAATAAAAAAAGATTTATTTTCTCGTTTCCTTCGACTTTCTTTTTTATACTTACAGATACTGATATGAATCTAGATCGGAATTTTTTGGAACAAAAAAATCAAGTAAAGTAAATAATACAAATGGAGGTATGTATATTTAAAAATGGAATTCTTGGGCCGAGCTGGATTTGAACCAGCGTAGGCATATTGCCAACGAATTTACAGTCCGTCCCCATTAACCCCTCGGGCATCGACCCAGGAAAAATAAATTCTATTTTCAATTTTAGGCTTATTGATAATGCACGATCAACTTTCTTTTGTAGTACCCTACCCCCAGGGGAAGTCGAATCCCCGCTGCCTCCTTGAAAGAGAGATGTCCTGAACCACTAGACGATGGGGGCATGTGTGTCCGACCGCCGTCATACTATGAGCATAGTATCAACAGTTTTTCGAAATTGTCAATAGAGTCAATAGAATGTAAGAATATGATTCGATCCCGGGGCTCATTCCGCCCTTCACGATTCCATAGAGTTTTTTGGTTTGGTATTCCTGTTTATGAATCCTTAATTCTAACCGCCCTCCCATCCTATTCGATATATAAAGCCATTATCATTATCCATTAGTCATATTCTTTTTCTTTATTTAAATTTACTTTTTTTATTAGAATCTAATTTTTAGTAGAATTTTTCATTTCAAAACTTAAATTCGAATATCTAAGAAAATGCTATCGAAATCTAAATTAAATATGAAAAAAGGTCTCGATTAACAAGAATTATAATATAAAAACAAAACTTTCAACTCCATTTCTTCTACTTTCTTGCTTCATTCATTTTTTACGTCTTCGTAGTAAACCTGCAAATTTATAAAGGATAAATCCATAAATCCGGGATGATAAAGGAGATCAATAATCGGAAATTCTTTTTGATGGATTAAGGGGACAAATCGAACTTCTCCATCACATGATTTATGATTTAATGAAATATCTTGGAAAATCTCTTGGATCTATGTCGAATTGGTAGGTACATGTCTCAAGTGATTTTTGTTCTGATAGGGATCAATTTACTAAACAATTTTATAAAAGAAAAATGAGGGTCGGCTTGGTTCATTGAAGTGATAGTTTTAAAAGATCAAAAAATTGTTTGATCCGAGACTCGACAATAAATCAATAAATCAACTTTAGAATTCCGTAAAGAGCCGCCCGACGCTATGAATTTACTTTATTATAGAGTATAGTCTATAATAACATATTCTGTAATGTAATATAGGGAGAGAGATCTTTTTTATCTGCACAGTGACTCATTCAGGCATTCAGTTAGTTAAAGGGCCCCTTTAACTCAGTGGTAGAGTAACGCCATGGTAAGGCGTAAGTCATCGGTTCAAATCCGATAAGGGGCTTTTTACTTTTTTTCATAAAATCCGAATCGTAGTATTCCTGTTTGAACGTAGAATACAGGTTTTCCTTTTTTTGTTAAAGGAAAAAGGAAACAACTGTATAATATTAAGTGTATAATATTAAGTATAATACGTTCTAGTAGTTATAAAGGTTGAACATCTTTTTATTATACTGAATAATGATAAATGATAAGAGAAGTTGTCTATTGAATCACCAAATATTCCTATTTTTTTCAATTACTCCACACTAATCCATTGGAAAGATTCGAAATTAACAAAAAAAAAGGAAAAGTAAGTGGACCTGACCTATTGAATCAGGACTCTATCCGCTATTCTGATAAAAAAATTAGATAGATATGAAATTGGAACGGTTGACCCCCCTTTTTTATTTCATTTCTTTGGACTGCGTACAAATTTGTCGATATTTCCGGTTAAATTTTGGTATTCCTAGATATTCCACAAGAATAATTTGGGTATTCCCTTCCTTCTCTATGAAGTAAGGGAAAAAGTGGATTCTAAATCACAACATAAAAAACCTTTTCGCTATCTTTCTTTGATTCCAGAGGAGGATTAATATCTATTTATTAATATTTATTTATCGAATAAGATTTAGATATATCTATTAGATCGTAATTTTATGTACCAACTATTTTTAGATCGATGCATCCCATATTCTTGTTTCGACAAGGGGATGGAAAATACATGCGAGAAAAAACTCTCATTTTGTTTGGGGTATCCTAGCCTTTTTTTATTGAATATTGTATGGAATTTCATTAAGTTAGGAAAAACGGTAATTCTCTCTTTTAATGACAGATAGAAAGTAAAAAAAAGCAATAGACAATTTTTCATTCTTTCCTCGACCCATAAAAATGAAAAGAGAAACTCTGAAGTTTTTGATTCATCTAAAGGAAAGGGAAAGTGGACAAAACATAAGAAAACTGTATTTTTAAATATTTTTTTAAATATATTATATATAATAATATAATAAATATATATAATATATTTATATAGGTTATCTATATAGAAGTATAAGATATTCTATATAAGACTAATTAGATGGAAGACTGTAGTAGCATACATATCAATTCAAAAATCTCTCAAGATATTTCATTCCTTTTTTTATTAATTATTAATCTCACGAACAAGAATAAGAGAAGTTAGTTGATGAGGTCGGTCTCGGACGGGTAACGAGCAAGGATATTGCTTTTACTTGAACAGTTCGTTCAAAAATTATATATATATTTGATTGAGGAGATATAAGACAATTCGTGGGTCAGGTGCTTATTCAGATAACGAATAATCGAATTGAGGTT
>OZ024739.1:37500-40000 GCA_964016875.1 Fallopia convolvulus
TCATTTGTGGCACGCGGGGAGGGCTCGTGCGGCTGCAGCAGGATTTGAAAAGGGAATTGATCGTGATTTTGAACCTGTTCTTTCGATGACCCCTCTTAATTGAGACAAGAGATCCACTGCTTAAAGTGAAAGTAGAAACTTTTTTTGATTCCAGCATACATATTGGGATGGATTGGGTCATACTTAAAGATTAGTCCCCTTTTTGTTTATTGAATCGCATTTTTTTTAACTCCTATTCATATATCATCATCATAATAATATATATCATATAAAATATATCATATAAAAATTTACTAGATAACATAACTCAAAAAAATTGTCGTTCTTTTCTGGCTCGGCTGCGGTGAGCTAGCCGAGCCATTCCCTTGATTTTCACCGGGACAGGCAAAACAAAAAAGTAAAAAATCTCTTCGACGAGCAAAAGGAGAGAGAGGGATTCGAACCCTCGATAGTTTTTAGAACTATACCGGTTTTCAAGACCGGGGCTATAAACCACTCAGCCATCTCTCCAACAGACAATTTCTATTTTATTTGGATTCCCCCGAATAGAACATGGTCATACGGGTTGATACCATTACGATCTATAGAGAAATATCAGGTGTGAAATCGATAGGCCCGTCTTTTTATCTGTAAATATCTTCATATATAGAGGTATGATCTAGCTTGCCCATTTAGTGACATAACAAAATTCCTTGCAATTCGAATAAAGTGGTAAAAGGTGATAATAAGTCATAGTATATAGAAAAATTTCATAGTAAAAAAAATCCCTATATGATGCATTTTTTTACTGATAGAGGGATCAAATGGTATAGTTCATTTGTTGGTAGTTTGGAGGATTATAAGTATGACTATAGCTTTCCAATTGGCTGTTTTTGCATTAATTGCTACTTCATCAATCTTACTGATTAGTGTACCTGTCGTATTTGCGTCTCCTGATGGTTGGTCAAGTAACAAAAATTTTTTATTTTCCGGTACATCATTATGGATTGGATTAGTCTTTCTGGTAGGTATTCTTAATTCTCTCATCTCTTGAATCTATTCGTCCCAGGTCAAAAAACGACTCCTCCCTCTCATTTTTCTGTTTTTTCTTTTTTTTTTGGGGGGGGGGCTTATATTGATTGAATTTTACTCTGTCGCACAACCCGAAAAATTTTGAATTCGGGGGAGGGGTCAAACTTAAACTTCTTGAATGAATTCAACGAAATCAAAAAAGATTGCAAATCTCATTGGAATAGCCTTGATTGAAAACAGTATCTGGCCCAGCTCTGCACAAATGTGGTGAAGACATATATACTATATATGTGGACATATTCCTTCTAAAGAAGGAAAAAATGCGGATATAGTCGAATGGTAAAATTTCTCTTTGCCAAGGAGAAGACGCGGGTTCGATTCCCGCTATCCGCTCAAAGTTCAAGATGAAGTTATTAGTATTTTTTAAGAGATTTGATATAGTTGACCGGGAACAGTGTAGTGATTCTATCTTCTTCCCTCGTTTTTTTCTCCCACCCACAAGTTCTTAATTTTCTTTTTGACAAAAAACTCGTGCGGAGACAGGATTTGAACCCGTGACCTCAAGGTTATGAGCCTTGCGAGCTACCAAGCTGCTCTACTCCGCGCTGCAAAGAAGAATTGGGAACTTACGTAATGGACAAACAAGAATGTACCCCCGACCATCTCTGTACAAATAGTATAACCTATTTATACAGAATGGTCAAGGGCCCCCTATGATTTATGATCATAGAAACGAAAAGATATTTTAATCCTTACCAACTTGATCTTGTTGCTCCTGGCAACAAGCATGTATGAACCATTTCACGAAGGATGTGCCCGGATAATCCAAAGTCTCGATAGTTAGCTCTCGGTCTTCCGGTCAAAAAACAACGTCGATGAAGACGTGTAGGTGCACTATTACGCGGTGAAGATTGTAACTTTCCATGAATTTCCCATTTCTCATTCAAGGACATAACTTTGCTTATTTCTTTCTTTGAGGATCGACGAATCAAATGATATTTCTGTTCCAATTTTTGCCTCTTCTTTTCCCTCTGAATCAAACTTTTACTTGCCATAAAGCTTCAGTTCCTATTAGTATCAATGATACAAGTCGGATCCTAGATGTAAAAATAGAAAAGGGGGGACACCCTTCTACATCGAAAGAAATGAGATTCTCGCGGATACAACCCATTAAAAAATTAACCAAATTTTCCTGATGTAGAAGCAATCAAGAAAGCCGCATAAGTGAATATATAACCTACAGAGAAGTGGGCTAATCCAACCAATCTTGCTTGCACAATGGAAAGGGCTACAGGTTTATCTCGCCATCGAATCAAATTGGCCAGGGGTGTGCGTTCATGAGCCCATGCTAAAGTTTCGATCAATTCCTGCCAATACCCACGCCAGGAAATTAAGAACATAAATCCCGTAGCCCAAACAAGATGTCCAAATAAGAACATCCACGCCCAAACCGATAAACTATTCATACCAAAAGGGTTATATCCATTAA
>OZ024739.1:45000-87500 GCA_964016875.1 Fallopia convolvulus
AATTTCAGAATCTCCCTGTCGAATGGCCTGCTCTCCTCGGTCGGAATAGAGGAATCCTTCCCTTAGAACCGTACTTGAGAGTTTCCTAACTCATACGGCTCAACAGTCAATTCTTTTGGTCTCCGTTTTACCTATTGAACGGAATGAGATTTCGCATAGATCTATCTCGCTTTTCGGTTTCTGGGGGTTAACCAAAAGAAGTTAATCGCATGAGTTTCAAACTTGAATTTCAATTTTGAATTCGTTTTTGTTTTATCTTTTATCCCACCTTCAGACGAATAAAGGATGGACATTTCCTCTTTTCGGTAACATTTTCTGCAAGGTAACTATCTCGGTTTCATATCCAAATTTCTATAGAATCCTTGAAAAAGGCTTTCTGTCCTGCATAAGAAAGAAAAGCTTACTATCTTTGGGATCTGATCCTACACCGCTGCTCAATACCTTAGTGGATCGCCTCTATTACATAAGCAGATTACTAACTTTTATCTATCTTCTATTATGTATGGCATAAGTAAGCAGTTCTTAATGTATTGGCCCAAACCTCGTTAATTGATCTTTACGGTGCTTCTTCTCTATCAATTCGATTTTTTATCCATAGAATAAAGTATCTAGGCATATTTTATTTCTTCATATTTTCGACTCATATGAAGTTTCGTTCCTTGCTACAGCTCATAAAAATCGTTGTTTTTGACGATGCATATGTAGAGAGCCTTTTTTCTTTTTACTAGAAGATTTTTTTGTCTTTCTTTCCTTTTATCTTTCTTTCTATAGTGGAGATAGTCGCACGTAATGACAGATCACGGCCATGTTATTAAACGCTTGTGGTAAGAATGGGTTTCGTTCAAGTGCCCTAAAATAATATTCTAAAGCTTTCGTATGATCCCCATTACTTGTGTGAATAAGGCCTATGTTATAGAGTATATAACTGCGATCGTAGGGATCAATTTCTAGTCGCATAGCCTCATAATAATTCTGTAAAGCTTCTGCATAATTTCCTTCGGATTGAGCCGACATCCGTTACGGTCGTCATTCGATTAAAAGAATCTCCGTTCCAGAACCGTACATGAGATTCTCACCTCATACGGCTCCTCCTTTCTATGCATAATGAGAATATTTCAATCGTTTTTGATTCCACGTATCGATTATTCTCATTATGAAATGAGCGGGGCTAGTTTTTTTGCACGAAATTTCTAGCCAACCTTCCTGCGCGGGAGCTTTTTTTAATATCAAACGTGTTGGTACTAGATAGAAATGGTAACTCCAACAATTTCTTTGTCCTCAACGCCCCCTAATTTCCAGGAATTAGTCACTTCAACAGTCTTTGATGGTTATATGGGTATCCAAGGTACGAACGAGATGGATATTTGTTGTCCCAACCATTCTTTTAAGTCCCAATCCAGATAAGGGGAAGGGGGTAAGTAATTTTTAACAAAGCTTTCGTCTTGTTGATTTCTAGGTGTAGTGCTTTTCCCCTATGCTGCCTATTAGGACTAGTAGAGTGGGGTTGACCTGTAATACAGAACCGATAGGTGTAACCTTTCGCTCAATGCTAAAATGGATAATGGAAGCATATGAGGCTGCATTAATCGGGGATACACGACAGAAGGAATTGTTCTATTTCTAAACTTCACCTTCAACAAGCGTAGATTTATTTCAATAATCTATAAAAATTATAATAGTTTTTTTCTATCCCAAATTTTTGTCTTTCTCATACAAAAGGCTGGGGTAAAAAAAGAATCAAATCACACCATCTCTGTAATAGGTAAATGCCTCCCTTTCGCCTGAAGTTGTTGGAATTATTCGTAATAAAATATTGGCCACAACTGAAAAGGTCTTATCAATAAAATTTCCATTTATCCGTGATCTAGGCATAGGTACCAATCCATTCTAAAATTCTTTTCATTCCCCCTAGGGGGAATGGTCCTACAAAGAAAGGAATTGTACAATACAAAATTGCATAAAAAAGATAAAAAAAGAAATTCAAATTCAATATAATATAAATATGTATATCAAATAAAATGTAAAGATACGAACCCTCTACTACTACTCATATTCAAAGACTCAAATTGCTCCTTTTTGTTTTGCAGGAATCAATATTTGAATACAATTCGCATTCATCCAACAAAAACGTAGTATACCACTGGGCGGACTAGTCCTATTTAGTGAAAGCTGAAGAACCGTGGAATTTTTCCTATCGATTCGGGCGAAAGGCTTTGATTGAATTTTGATCCAAAGAGGGAGGGAAAAAGAATCGAATAATTATTCTTGTAATGTAAATAGAATAACTGTCTATTTTGTTTATGTTATGTGCATAGTGAGTCGAAACTATACAATCAAATAGACCCAGAATGAATCATGAATTTGTAAGTGATCTATGAAATAATCGATTTTTTGGTGAAAACTTTAATTAAAAAACGGAATTTTATAATTTTTCTGGAATCGGCGTTTAAAGGGAATTATGATCGAAAGGTGTTCATTAATCACAGTCTAAAAAAGAAAAAGCCAACAATCCGTTGATTCCTTCCAATTCATTGATTTAATCTCGTATCATCCCGTATAAATATTATATCAATATCTCAATATCAGAAAAGGGCGGGAACATCATCTTCGCAAATATGAACATCTTTTTACTATAGCCTTTCACAAGAAAAACTTTTTTATTTGAATCCCCGAGCCTTTCATTTTGAATTGAAGTAAAGATCTTTATCAAAAACGGGATATTTTTTTAGTTAGAATTGGTTAGTTGTACCTTACCTAGCCAACCCAAACTAAAATATGAATAACTCGCTATTCATTCTGTTCCCCGGTCATAATTGTTGTGTAGGAGAGGTGGCCGAGTGGTTCAAGGCGTAGCATTGGAACTGCTATGTAGACTTTTGTTTACCGAGGGTTCGAATCCCTCTCTTTCCGTACCTTCACCCAGCTCACCAACATCGTTGACCCTAACAAATCAACCAAGAGGTAGATCCTTCTTTCTATCTTTATATATATATATATTCTAGATATATATTAAATATAGTTTCGATTTCTAATTTAATTGCTGCGATATCTAAAATTATGGAATAAGGTCGGCAAGAAATAAAAAGATCTCTGTCAATCTATGCTACATGAATGGGAAAAATTCGGATCAAACTCCTTATCTTAAATAAATTTTGGTTGGCGAAGGGGGCTTATTTTTCCGAAAACTTTTCTAAACCTCTTTCTTTAAGGTAGGCTTAAGTCTGACGGGAATAATATTCTACGACTAGCAACTCGTTTATTTTCAAACCGACCCACTTATTATCTATTATTTGATTGACTACTCCTTTATATGGGAATGGGTGAAGAGTCAAATGTTTTGGCAATTCCTCGCTGTGAGATGAATCTAGATAATTTTGAACGAGAGCTTTGGATTTTTGCTTATCCCTCGCCATAACAATATCGTTGGGTTTGCAACGATAACTTGGTATATCTACTATACGACCATTAACTAAAATATGTCTATGATTAACTAATTGGCGGGCTCCAGGAATAGTCGGAGCCATACCCAACCGAAAAAGGATGTTGTCCAAACGCATTTCAAGTAATTGGAGTAAAACCTGACCTGTTGACCCTTTGGCTTTTCTAGCGATACGAAAGTATTTAAGTAATTGTCGCTCTGTAATACCATAATGGAAACGTAATTTTTGTTTTTCTTCTAGACGAATACGATATTGAGATCTTTTCCCGGAACGTGATGGGTTTTTAAGATCTCTAGGCTTTTTATTAGTTAGTCCTGGTAAAAACCCCAGACGTCGTATTTTTTTGAAACGAGGCCCTCGGTAACGTGACATAAAGACTCCTTATTTATTGTTATTGATATTTCATTTTTTTTAATAAATTAAAACTGAACTAAATGATAAATGAAGCGAAATCCCCTGAAGCATTCTATTAATTGTACTAGAACGAATAATGGCACTCGAAGGAAGAGTGAGATGGAAGATGTACGTATCCGAAGTTCCTCCTGCTTTTTGTATTAATATTCATTATTATTTTTTTTATGAAATCTTTTATAATTATTTGAATTGTATTTAGATTGTATTTAGTATATTCATTATTTAGTATATTAATGAATTCGGAATTGAATTAGTGTATATGTATAAATTCTTGTATCTATTTAAGTTTAGTTAATATTTCATTTTTCAATTTTTTTAATATTAAAAAAAGACTTAAAATTTTGTATTTACAATTTATACTAATTTATAAATTTATAAAAATTTTATAATAACAAAAAGGTAATATAATATTAAGATTAAGTCATTATACATTATATATTATAAAAAAATCGAACATAAAAAAAAAGAATAGATATATAGTATACAAAATATACCAACATATAAAAAAACATAGAAAATAAAAAATAGAGAAAAGCCGGCTATCGGAGTCGAACCGATGACCATCGCATTACAAATGCGATGCTCTAACCTCTGAGCTAAGCGGGCTCACATAAAATAAACTTTACATGCATAATAATTCCATCAATAATATCTTAGCTATTAACTATTCATAAATCATAAAAAATATAGAATCGAAATCGATTTCAAATCTATATTGCAGTAAATGAAATGTAAATGAAATAGAGTATTGTATTAGAGTATATAAATAAGATAAATAACGATGCAATTCAGATCAGAATAAGACACTCCTATGCTTTAATTTGGAAAAGAAGACAAAAAAAGAATCGATCCTTTGAGTATTCCAACTTTCGTGGGAAAATGAAAAGAAAGGTTCATATATATAGTGATAGGTATCCGTCTATATTGAATTGAAGATAAAAAAACGATAGAATGATTTCTGATTGGCCCATAGCAAATATGAGCTCCCACCAGAAATGAAAGAAAATAGACCAAATAAAATAGGATGAAATGCCTTTCGGTATATTCATTTTTTTATAATAATGAATTCAACGGTTACAAACGAAAGAATAAAAAGGGAAAGTAGATCATACTGAGATCTTAAGCAGAAAAAGGGGATATGGCGAAATCGGTAGACGCTACGGACTTAATTGGTTTGAGCCTTAGTATGGAAACCTACTAAGTGAGAACTTTCAAATTCAGAGAAACCCTGGAATTAAAAAATGGGCAATCCTGAGCCAACTCCTTCTTTCCAAAAGGAAGACAAAAGGATAGGTGCAGAGACTCAATGGAAGTTGTTCTAACAAATGGAGTTGACGGTCTTGCGTTGTTATAAGAATTCTTCCATCGAAACTTCAAAAAGGATGAAGAATAAACCTAGACGCATACGTACTTAAATTAAATATAAATAATACTCTATTTATATAAAATTAAACTAAAATTTTTAGAATATTCAAATTAAATGAAAAATATGGATGACGACCCGAATCTTTATTTTATGACTATGAAAAAGTGGAAGAATTGTTGTGAATTGATTCCAAGTTTAAGAAAGAATCGAATATTCGTTTTTTAGTAAATGAAACTAGTCCCCAGTCCGATAGATCTCCGACCCATCGGATGAGAATGAAGATAGAGTCCCATTCTACGTGTCAATCCTGACAACAATGAAATTTATAGTAAGAGGAAAATCCGTCGACTTTAAAAATCGTGAGGGTTCAAGTCCCTCTATCCCCAAAAACGCTCCTTTGATTCTCTAACTAATTATCCTCTTTTTTTGTTAACGATTCAAATAAAAGTTGGGTCTCTTCCTCATTTCCTCTTCTTTCACAAAGGTATCCGAGCAGAAAAGTTTTTCTCTTATCACCAGTCTTGTGATGTATGATGTAAATGAGACATGAGCAGCTTTGAGCAAGGAGTACTCTTACTCATTTGAATGATTCTCAATACATATCATTACTCATACTAAGACTTACAAAAAAAGTCTTATTTTTAAGATACAGGAAATTCCGGGACCTAGATAAGACTTTGTAATATCCTTTCGCCTTTTAATTGACATAGAACCTAGTTTTCTAGTAAAATGAGTAGACGGTGCATAGGGGATGGTCGGGATAGCTCAGTTGGTAGAGCAGAGGACTGAAAATCCTCGTGTCACCAGTTCAAATCTGGTTCCTGGCATATGATTCATTTGGATGAATATCTATTTTACAAATTAATTGATATAAATCGATATTCATTAATCGTATAGCCCGTGCACAGACGTAACTTATTTCTCTAGGTGTCTAGAGATATCCCCCACCTATAAAATAGATGGGTAAAGAATATATAAAAAAAATGTAAAAGAGTTAGGTTTTCTTTTCGTTTTTTATTTGTTGTTTATTTTATAATGTGTTTCCTCTCATTAAAAAAGAATATTCCTTCGTCATGTGGATTCGTTTAATTAGATAAATTTAATTAGGTAAATTAGTTGCAAGACGAAAAGGGGGTTAAAGTAAAGGATGAGAATAGACAAAATGTATCTCAAATACAGTACAAATAGAATTCGACCTCCTTTCATTTCTTTTTTTTCTATTTCCCTCCCACATTACGTGACTTTCTACAAACCATCTAAGTGATGCTCGATGCTATCCTCGCGGTACAAAGTTCATGATACAAAAATTTTTTGGTTCATTCTATTGGCTCGGCTAATCAAAAATTCAATTTTTCTTTTTTAACCAACCATAATCCGACAAAAAAAATGTCAATTACTCCGATTGTTTAATCTAGAACAGAGTGTCCAAATATTCTTTATACTTCTAACTGATAATATTCTAATATATATTTGTTTTATTTGATGTTTTATTTGAATTTGTTGACGTCTTATATTATAATTCAATAATTCAAAAGGCATCTTGTATTTCATAAAAATTGGGGGCAATATAATCTTTACGTAAAGGCCATCCTATCCAACTTTCGGGCATTAAAATACGTTTCAGGCGTGGATGATTATCATAAAAGATTCCCAACAGATCATAGGATTCCCGTTCTTGAAAATCAACACTTTTCCAAACCCAGAAAACAGACGGAATTCGAGGGTTCCTCCTTGGGGCAAATACTTTTATGCAAACCTCTTCTGGTTGATCCACACCAGATTCTATTCTCGTAAGATGATACACACTAGCTAACAGCCCGCCCGGTTCGACATCATAGGCACATTGGGAACGTAGATAATTGTAACCATATACATATAAAATGACAGCAATGGAATGCCAATCTTCAGGCTTTATTTGTAAAGTCTCTATTCCTTGGTAATCGAAGCCCAAAGATCTATGAACTAGCCCGTGTTTGACTAGCCAAGCAGACAAACGACCCTGCATCTTGTTTATTTCTCCCACATTTTGATTTTTATAAGTATTTCCTGAAATTTGTAAACACCGGACCCCCACTATTCTGTACAAAAAAAAGAATCCCGCTTAATTCACCAATTCATAGGAAGATACTGAACTTTTGTATTTGAAAAATTTTTCAGGAGCGATTTCGGAAATAGATGGAGATTTAGAAAGTAATCCTTGATTATAATTTCCAGTATGAATAGGGTGTCTAACACGAAACTTGTGTTTGATAGTAAAACATCGATTCTTCCGTTGCGACTGAATTCTATCTTCATAGATTTCCCAAGATATTTTCTTACGAAGCTTTGTTATAGCATCTATAACTGCTTCTGGTTTAGGTGGACAGCCTGGCAAATAGATATCCACAGGAATTAGTTTATCGACCCCCCGAACAGTACTATAAGAATCGGTACTGAACATCCCCCCTGTAATTGTACAGGCCCCCATAGCAATAACATATTTTGGTTCAGGCATTTGCTCATATAATCTCACTAAAGAAGGGGCCATTTTCATTGTTACTGTACCGGCTGTTAAAATGAGGTCTGCTTGTCTAGGGCTCGATCTTGGTACCAGTCCATAACGATCAAAGTCGAATCGCGAGCCTATTAATGAAGCAAATTCGATGAAGCAACAACTGGTACCATAGAGAAGCGGCCATAAACTAGAGAGTCTTGACCAATTTGAAAGATCATTTGATGTAGTTGAAATAACCGAGTTTGGGGTTATTCGATCAAGTAGGGGAAACTCAACGGAATTCATAACTCTTTTAATCTTATTGTTTTTCTTTTGATTGTTAGAATATTCAGAAACTAAGACCATTCCAATGCTCCTTTTCGCCATGCATAAACTAAACCTACAATTAGGATAAGCACGAAAATGAAAGCTTCTATAAAAACAGATACACCCAATACATCGAAACTCATTGCCCATGGATAAAGAAAAACCGTTTCAACATCAAAAACAACAAAAACTAAAGCAAACATATAATAACGGATTCGAAATTGTAACCAAGCATCACCAATGGGTTCTATACCTGATTCATAACTAGCAAGTTTCTCCGGTTCTTTTCTAATCGGAGCTAAAATTCCGGAAAGTAAAAATGCCAAAATCGGAATAACGCTTGATATTATTAGAAATGCCCAGAAAATATCATATTCATAAAGCAGAAACATAGACGCACTCCTATGAATGTGGAAAATATAACGAATTTGGCGATTCGACTTGGAATTGTCAAGTCATCCATAACTGTTTAGTCAAACCAACAATTCATTTTGACCGAATCACCCAGTTTCGTTTGTTTACCGTGAGACATGTAGCCTTTCCTTTCAAGATTCATTGGCTGAAATCTTATTCCCGTTTTTCATTACACCTAACTTACTTAGTTATATATATATTTCAACTAAAATAACAAATAAGTAAAATAATAATAGGCTCTTATCTTATATTATATTTATTATTATATTTATTATTATACTTTATTATTATACATATATATATAAATATATAAAAAAAAACATATGCACAAAATACATATACAACTAAAACGTTTTTGCTTTCACCTCACTTCCTATTTTCTTTAAAGAAAAAAATGAAAATTCGAATAATAATATCAAAGAATTTCTTAAAAAAATATTCATAATAAAATGAATTTCGGATTTGAACTTTCGACCGAAAGAAGGTTTTTTTAGAATTTCTAAAAAACTTTCTTATTTTTTTCCTCTTTTTTTCTATGAACCACCCGACCTTTTTAAATAACAAACAACACTACGGGAGAAATTACAATTTTTATCTAATCTAGAAAATTATAGGGCTATACGGACTCGAACCGTAGACCTTCTCGGTAAAACAGTTCAAACTTTTTTATTTTTATTATCAAACTGATTCGAACTGTTTCAAAGACCCAACATGCATTTTTTTTGCATTGGGCTCTTTCATTAACTGATATACATTAACTGATATAAATATAAGTTAGTCCACCATATTTTTTCTTGACAGAAAGTGGATGGTTCCATGCGCTCGGATTCATTATTTGGACTCTGATCCAGGAGCACTACCAAAGTGTTTCAAAGAAGGGTTATCTTGACGTAGGTCTGCCTTTGGCCTAGATTTTTTTAATGAAATGGAGTCTCTATCGCTCTGTTTAAAGAATCAAATATGAAACTTCATACACCTTAAAGTTCATAGGACGAAAAGAGATTTTTCGAGGTCCTTATACTTCATTATGCCTAGCATTGAATAGGCTGGTTATTCACCCTATCACTATTTCAAATCAAAAAGGCGTTCGCTAAACGGACACCCGAATTGGGCTGAACTAATTGTCAGGCTATTGTTCTCTTGTTTCTGCAAAGTCATAGAGTAAGACATCGATTTGTCAATCAAGTCTTTTGATTGCATGATGAACTCCCTTGAAAAACATTGGCGCACGTGTAAACGAGTTGCTCTACCAACTGAGCTATAGCCCTTGTGTTTGTGTTACATATTTTAACACGGAGAAATTTTTTTGTCAAGATGGGGATTTCACGACCCAACATCGTAGCTTTTTGATCTGTTTGATTCATATTGCTTAGAAGTAAGATTACATTTATAATCTATGTGATGGGATTTCGATTTGTTTCTCTTTACGGCGATAAATGACCTACTTAACTCAGCGGTTAGAGTATTGCTTTCATACGGCAGGAGTCATTGGTTCAAATCCAATAGTAGGTAGGGCTTATTAGATACCATCGACTCTGGTATCTAATAAGTTTTTCTATTCACCCCTATCCTTATCTTTTAATCGTCTAAAATAAAAAAAAAGAAAAAATCTAAATTTGTATCTTTTTTATTTCATTTCGATCTCATTTTTTCCTTACACCAGATTTTATTATGCTTAATTGTCGTTTTATTCAAAGATCAAATACAAAAAAATAGGATTCTTTTTCTAAACAAAACATCTTTTTTTAGTATGCTTATGCGGGCATAACAACCCGTTACGAAATCATATTGATAGCCTCTACCCGTGTCCTAGCTCGTCTGAGCGCTAGATTTGCCTCAATTGTTTGTCTTTTTCCTTCTGCTTTCCTCAAATTTGCTTCTGCTATTTCAAGAGTTTGCTGAGCTTCTTGTGGATCAATGTCACTCCCCTTCTCAGCATCATTTACTAAAACGGTGATCTCATTATTGCCTATTCGAGCAAAACCGCCCATCAGAGCCATCGTTAACCATTGGTCGGTAAGTCGTATTCTCAATATACCTATATCCACCGCAGTGGCAATCGGAGCGTGGTTGGGTAATACGCCGATTTGTCCACTATTAGTAGATAAAATGATTTCTTTTACTTCGGAATCCCAAACAATTCGATTGGGAGTCAGTACACAAAGATTTAAGGTCATTTCTTCAATTTGTTCTCCATTTCTAAGTTCATAGCTTTCGCGGTAGCTTCATCGATGGTACCTACTAAATAAAAGGCCTGCTCGGGAAGCCCGTCGAATTCCCCGGAAAGGATCAATTGAAACCCTCTAATTGTTTCTGCTAGACCAACATATTTTCCTGGCGAACCTGTAAATACTTCGGCAACGAAAAATGGTTGTGATAAGAAACGCTCAATTTTTCGTGCTCTTGCTACGGTTAAACGATCTTCTTCGGATAATTCATCTAACCCAAGGATAGCTATAATGTCCTGAAGTTCTTTGTAACGTTGTAAAGTTTGCTTCACTCTTTGCGCAATTTTATAATGTTCCTCGCCAACGATTCGAGGTTGGAGCATAGTTGATGTTGAATCTAAAGGATCTACTGCTGGATAGATACCTTTGGCGGCTAACGCTCTGGATAGTACAGTAGTTGCATCTAAATGCGCAAATGTCGTGGCAGGAGCGGGGTCCGTTAAATCGTCTGCAGGTACATAAACTGCTTGGATCGAAGTTATGGACCCTTGCTTGGTAGAAGTAATTCTTTCTTGTAAAGAGCCCATTTCGGTACTAAGAGTAGGTTGATAACCCACAGCTGAAGGCATTCTGCCCAATAAGGCAGATACTTCAGATCCTGCTTGGACAAAACGGAAGATATTGTCAATAAATAGAAGTACGTCTTGTTTATTAACATCTCGGAAATATTCCGCCATAGTTAGGGCAGTCAAACCAACTCTCATACGAGCTCCGGGCGGTTCATTCATTTGCCCGTAAACTAGAGCCACTTTGGATTCTGGAATATTTTGTTCATTAATAACTCCGGATTCTTTCATTTCCATGTAAAGATCATTTCCTTCACGAGTACGTTCACCTACGCCGCCAAATACAGATACACCTCCATGAGCTTTTGCAATATTGTTGATTAATTCCATAATGAGTACGGTTTTACCCACTCCAGCCCCCCCAAACAGTCCTATTTTCCCTCCACGGCGATAGGGAGCTAAAAGGTCTACCACTTTTATTCCTGTTTCAAAAATAGATAATTTTGTGTCTAACTGTATAAAGGCGGGTGCGGATCTATGAATAGGAGATGTTGTTCGAGTATCTACAGGACCTAAATTATCAACGGGCTCCCCAAGTACATTAAAAATTCGTCCGAGAGTTGCTCCGCCCACCGGAACGCTTAAAGGAGCCCCTGTATCAACCACTTCCATTCCGCGCGTTAGGCCGTCTGTAGCACTCATAGCTATAGCCCTAACGCGATTATTTCCTAATAATTGTTGTACCTCACAGGTTACATTAATGGGTTGACCAGCAGTATCTCGGCCCTTAACGACCAGAGCGTTGTAAATATTAGGCATCTTGCCTGGTGGAAAAGTTACATCTAGCACCGGACCAATGATTTGAGCGACACGTCCCAGGTTCTTTTTTTCAAATGTGGAAACTCCAGGGCTAGACGTAGTAGGATTGATTCTCATAATTATTATTATAAAGTAATAAAGTCAAATAATATTATTAATATTATATTTTATATTTATTCTTTTTTGCGAAAATGAAAAAAAAAAGAACTGTCCGATAACAAGTTGATCGGTTAATTCACTACGAAATGGGAGTTAACACTCGATTTTGTTGGGATCATACAACCGAATCCAATTCAACTGTTTACTTAGTCCTTCCTTTTTCTCTTTCTTTGATTCAATTTCAATGAGTGAGTTCAACCAATCTATTTTCAAAATATCAAGTCAATGAACAAAAATTTGTATTGTATAAAGTCTTTTCTTTTTCTATCATTATAGACAATCCCATATATATTATCGACGGAATTCGAACCTGAACCCTAAATTCGATTTAATTTATGGTTCATTATTTCATTTCTATCGCATTGGCTCTCGCATCGGCCCCTTTTTTTTATTGAGCATATTTATTTCCGTCTAGCCTATTCTTTTTTTCTTTCTTATTTATACCCTTTCGTCTATGAATTCCACATATTTTCACATCTAAGATTTACATATCCAACATATATTGCTGTCAAATCAAAAGTACATTTTTTATTTATTATTTGGTAAATTCAAAAAAGGTTAAGGCATTAGAAACTTGAAAAATAAAAGTTGGGTTGCGCCACATATAGGAAAGAGTATAGAATAATGATGTATTTGGCGAATCAAATACTATGGTTTAATAACGAACCTTTTTAATTTGTTGATAATTTTATGAAAGATTCCTGTAAAAGTTTTAATTAACGCATAATTCATGTCGAGTAGACCTTGTTGTTGTGAGAATTTAGTAATTGATGAGTTATAGGGAGGGACTTATGTCACCACAAACAGAGACTAAAGCAAGTGTTGGATTCAAAGCCGGTGTTAAAGAATACAAATTGACTTATTATACTCCTGAGTATGAACCCCATGATCATGATATCTTGGCAGCATTTCGAGTAACTCCTCAACCTGGAGTTCCGCCAGAAGAAGCAGGGGCCGCGGTAGCTGCCGAATCTTCTACTGGTACATGGACAACCGTGTGGACCGATGGACTTACCAGCCTTGATCGTTACAAAGGACGATGCTACGACATCGAGCCTGTTCCTGGAGAAGAAAATCAATTTATTGCTTATGTAGCTTACCCATTAGACCTTTTTGAAGAAGGTTCTGTTACTAACATGTTTACTTCCATTGTGGGTAATGTATTTGGGTTCAAAGCCCTGCGTGCTCTTCGTTTGGAGGATTTGCGAATCCCTCCTGCTTATACGAAAACTTTCCAAGGCCCGCCTCATGGTATCCAAGTTGAGAGAGATAAATTGAACAAATATGGACGTCCCCTATTGGGATGTACTATTAAACCGAAATTGGGGTTGTCCGCTAAGAACTACGGTCGGGCAGTTTATGAATGTCTTCGTGGCGGACTTGATTTTACCAAAGATGATGAAAACGTGAACTCCCAACCATTTATGCGTTGGAGAGACCGTTTCTTATTCTGTGCCGAAGCTATTTTTAAATCACAGTGTGAAACAGGTGAAATCAAAGGACATTACTTGAATGCTACTGCAGGTACATGCGAAGAAATGATAAAAAGGGCTGTATTTGCCAGAGAATTGGGAGTTCCTATCGTAATGCACGACTACTTAACCGGGGGATTCACTGCAAATACTAGTTTAGCTCATTATTGCAGAGATAATGGCCTACTTCTTCACATTCACCGCGCAATGCATGCAGTTATTGATAGACAGAAAAATCACGGTATGCACTTCCGTGTACTAGCTAAAGCCTTACGTATGTCTGGTGGAGATCATGTTCATTCCGGTACTGTAGTAGGTAAACTTGAAGGGGAAAGGGACATTACTTTAGGGTTTGTTGATTTACTACGTGATGACTTTGTTGAAAAAGACCGAAGTCGTGGTATTTATTTCACTCAACCTTGGGTTTCCATGCCTGGTGTTATTCCTGTGGCTTCCGGGGGTATTCACGTTTGGCATATGCCCGCTCTAACCGAGATCTTTGGGGATGATTCTGTACTACAGTTCGGTGGCGGAACTTTAGGCCACCCATGGGGAAATGCGCCGGGTGCTGTAGCGAATCGAGTAGCTCTAGAAGCCTGTGTACAAGCTCGTAATGCAGGGCGCGATCTTGCTCGTGAGGGTAACGATATTATTCGTAACGCTGCCAAATGGAGTCCTGAGCTAGCTGCTGCTTGTGAAGTATGGAAGGAAATCAAATTTGAATTCCAAGCAATGGATACTTTGTAATCTAGTAATTACCGGTCTTTGAATTGTAATTAAACTCGGCTCAATCTTTTACTTACTAAAAGTAAAAGATTGAGCCGAGTACAAGTTTTGCATAGATCTTAGATCTACAAGCAAAATCCTAAATAAAAAATCGAAAACTAAAAAACTCAAAAGTTTCTTTGGTTGTGCTGGATCCACAATTACTCCTATGGATCTCTAGGATTGGTGGATTCTTATATATCCTGTAGCTTAGGGCCGCGGATAGCGAGTCAAGTATAAGAGCCCCTTCTACCCATCCTGTATATTGCCCTTTTCTTTCGTTTTTCCTATTCCAACAGAAAAAAAAGTTCTATCATATAGAGAAAATTGCGGGATACACGGATTCTTACAAAGGAGAATCTTTTAGTGCTCACTCATTTTTAGTTAAAAATCCGAGTGCTTTTTTTAGTAAATGCAAATTTCAAATGACTTTTCATCGAATGACTATTCATCTTTTTTTCATGCAAATAGGGGACAAGAAAGCTCTATGAAAAAGTGGTGGTTTAATTCGATGTTGTCTAAGGGGGAGTTCAAACATAGGTGTGGGCTAAGTAAATCAACGAGAAGTCTTGATCCTATTCACAATACCAATAGCAGTGAAAATACGAGTCGAAATTATACAGAAAAAAACATTCATAGTTGGAGTAATGGTTCTAGTTACAGCAATTTTGATCTTTTATTCGGTATCAGGGACATTCGGAATTTCATCTCTGATGATACTTTTTTAGTTAGGGGTAGGAAGGGGGAAACTTATTCCATTTTTTTTGATATTGAAAATCAGATTGTTGAGGTTGAAAATCATCATTCTTTTTGGAGTGAACTCCAAAAAAAAAATTCTAATTATTGGAATTCTAGTTATGGGAATGGGTCGAAAAATGACGATACTCATTATGATCTTTACATGTACGATACTAAATCTAGTTTGAATAATCACATTAATAGTTGGATTGACAGTTATCTTTATTCTCAAATGTATATTGATAGTTCTGTTTTAGGTGATAGTGACAATTACAGTGATAATTACATTTTTGATAAAAGTCAGACTACCACTAAGACAAATGGTAGGGCTAAGAATCTCGAGGTCACTAAAAAATACAGAAATTTATGGATTCAATGTGAAAATTGTTATGAATTAAATTATAAGAAATTATTACAGTCAAAACTGAACATTTGTGATAAATGCGCATATCATTTGAAAATTAGTAGTTCAGAGAGAATCGAACTCTCGATTGATCCGGGTACTTGGGATCCTATGGATGAAGACATGGTCTCAACGGATCCCATTGAATTTCATTCGGAAGAGGAACCCTATAAAGAGCGTATTAATTCTTATCAAAAACAGACAGGGTTAACCGAAGCCATTCAAACAGGTATAGGTCAACTAAATGGCATTCCTGTAGCAATAGGGGTTATGGATTTTAAGTTTATGGGAGGTAGTATGGGATCTGTAGTAGGAAAGAAAATAACTCGTTTGATTGAGTATGCTACTAATCAAAATCTACCCCTTATTATAGTGTGCGCTTCCGGTGGGGCACGCATGCAAGAAGGAAGTTTGAGCTTGATGCAAATGTCTAAAATATCGTCGGCTTTATTTGATTATCAATCGAATAAAAGGTTATTCTATGTATCAATTCTTACATCCCCTACTGCTGGAGGGGTGACAGCTAGTTTTGGTATGTTGGGAGATATCATTATTTCCGAACCCAACGCCTACATTGCATTTGCGGGTAAAAGAGTAATTGAAGAAACATTGAATACGGCAGTACCTGAAGGTTCCCAGGAAGCTGAATATTTATTCGATAAGGGTTTATTTGATCCAATTGTACCACGTAATCTTTTAAAAGGCGTTCTAACTGAGTTATTTCCGTTACACGCTTTCTTTCCTTTGAATCAAAATTCGATCGAGCAGTAAGGTCAATTTTTGTATTTGTTTTGTGACAAAAAAAGTAATTAGTTATCATAATTAATCAAAGCAAAAATGGTATGATAAAGAATCAATCATAATAGAATAATGGATATGGGGTTTTCATGGTTGCCATCCAAATTCTATTTCTCTAACTAGAAACTATAATATAATAACTAGATCTAATATACAGAATGAAAAGTTGCAGATACATTTTTTTATATTTGACTTCATATTCGATTCCTGATTCTTAATCAGAGAATCAGAGAACTTCTATTCTATCAACATTCTTCCTTCTGTAAATTGAAAATTTGGCAAATAAAACAAATTTTATCTTCCTTTCTTACAGCTGTAAAATTCTAAAAAAAGTCTTTTGCATCTTAATATATTTATTGTCGAAGACTCTCTGTTTTGACTAACAAAAGAATATCTCTTGGATCAGATTATAACGAATCTTTCGGAACTTTGTAAGCAACCCTTTCTTTATTGATATTGAATAAAAAGACAAGAGCAAAAGACGAAGAAAAGATGAAGAATAAAAAAGTTGATTAGAAAACATATATTTTTGTGGAGAAGGCTAATTAAGTTCATTTAGTTAGTTCTACATTTCTTGAACTTAATATATACTATACTCACTTAGATATAATTAGTATAATTATATAGAATTATATATAGAATTTGAATTCTAATTAAGTTAAGATAATTTTAGAATAGAACAATATAACAAACAGGTACAAATAGTAAATCGAGGTACCCATTCTATGATAGATATAAACTTTCCCTCTTTTTTTGTGCCTTTCGTAGGCTTAGTATTTCCGGCAATTGCAATGGCTTCTTTATTTCTTCATGTTCAAAAAAACAAGATTGTTTAGGCTGGATGGTGAGGCAAAATCACATTTTTTCAAGACTTAGACTTGATTGACTCATAACCCGGATATCTATTTATTGGAAAGTGGAATATGGTATAATGCATGATTTCTTTCAAACACAAGTGCAAGACATGCGAAACTTGCTATAGGGGTCAATTCTTTTTAACTTTTTTCAAATCAATAGATCAGGACGCGTCGGTTCCATTTTTGAAATAGAAAATCAATGCTTGTAGATATCTAGGGCGGGGTGGGACGTTCTTTTTTTCGATCAAACGCTTTTTATGGATTACCCCGACAGATTCACACTCGAGTAGTGCTAGTTGATGAGAGTTACTTCAGAAACAAAACAGCGTTAAGTCGGTAAGTAAAGGATAAGTGAAATTCATTTTGGTTATTCTATCAATTCAATTAAGTCAAATTAAATGCAACTAGATTAGTATGAATTGGCGATCAGAACGTATATGGATAGAACTTATAAAGGGGTCTCGAAAAACAAGTAATTTCTGCTGGGCCTTTATCCTTTTTTTAGGTTCATTAGGGTTTTTATTAGTTGGAACTTCCAGCTATCTTGGTAGGAATTTGATATCTTTATTTCCCTCTCAACAAATCCAATTTTTCCCACAGGGGATCGTGATGTCTTTCTATGGGATCGCAGGTCTCTTTATTAGCTGCTATTTGTGGTGCACAATTTCGTGGAATGTAGGTAGTGGTTATGATCTATTCGATAAAAAAGAAGGAATAGTGTGTATTTTTCGTTGGGGATTTCCCGGAAAAAATCGTCGCATCTCCCTCCGCTTCCTTATAAATGATATTCAGTCTATCAGAATAGAACTTAAAGAGGGTATTTCCCCCCGCCGTGTCCTTTATTTAGAAATCAGAGGCCAGGGGGCCGTTCCTTTAACTCGTACTGATGAGAATTTGACTCCACGAGAAATGGAACAAAAAGCTGCTGAATTGGCTTATTTCTTGCGCGTACCGATTGAAGTTTTTTGAAATGAATCGACCAATGAATATTTTCTGATTCTTGACTGGGGGTCGAAAAACTCTACAATCCAAAAATTTTCCATGGTATAATTTAACGAAATTTTCGTCCGAACGTACCTTTGAGTTAAAGAAAACGTATATTATATGGAACATCAAAAGGGGGGTTGTTTTTGTCTGCAAAAAAGAGATTTTCTGCGTATGGAAATTCACTGGAAATCCACTCGCCGCAATTCATTAGTAACAAATCGAAATAAGGATAGATTCATCCCAAAACATTTTGAAATAAAGAACGTTTTTGCTTTTAGTTTCAATATTTTGATTTTGAATGGGCAGGCTAGAGACAAATAGCTCATGTAAATTTTTTTTATTTCGTGATGTTTCGTTTTCTCCCCTCTTTCGTTCTCTTCTCTTTAATGAATAACTCAAAAATTGGCTACCCCTTGCTTTTGATCATCTCATTTAGAAAATTCTCTCAACTCTTTTTGTGCTATGGTAAGCAGCGGATTTTTTTTGCACTATTTGGAGAGTTTTTTGTCTCGAAATCCGAATTCCTTAACTAAAGCGGGTTTTCGGGGATTCACCTAAAGAATGGACTTGCTTCGAATTTGACCAGTTGAAATAGCTGGAAACCTTTTTTCGCATTTTCGCATTCGAAGCGTGCTCTTACTCTTAGTCGATTTCTGTATTCTTCTAAGATTCTTCAAAATTATCAAATCAAAGACTAATTGCCGAATCACAAATAAAAAACAGAGAACGATTCGCTACCTTGGAATAGAACTCATTTAGGTGAAATGAAAAAGAAAATTTAAATATTAGAGCGCGTAGAGGCGACGAATGAGGCCACTTTATTAAATTTAAATTTTAGAAAAAAATGGCAAAAAAGAAAGCATTTATTCCCCTTCTATTTTTTGTATCTACAGTCTGTTTACCCTGGTGGAGCTTTCTAGCATTTAATAAAAGTCTGAAATCCTGGGTTACTAATTGGTGGAATACCAAGCAATCCGAAACTCTTTTGAATGATATTCCAGAAAAAAGTCTTCTAGAAAAATTCCTAAAATTAGAGGAGCTCCTGCTGTTGGACGAGATGATAAAGGAATACCCGGAGACACGTCTAAAAAAGTTTCGTATAGGAATCCATAAAGAAACGATTCAATTGATTCAGCTGCACAATGAAGATTGTATCCATACAATTTTGTCCCTCTCGACCAATATAATCTGTTTCGTTATTCTAAGCGGTTATTCTATTATAGGTAATAAAGAACTTATTACTTTTAACTCTTGGGTTCAAGAATTCCTATATAATCTAAGCGACACAATAAAAGCATTTTCTATTCTTTTATTAACTGATTTATGTATCGGATTCCATTCACCCCACGGTTGGGAACTAATGATTGGCTCTATCTACCAAGATTTTGGATTGTCTCATAATGATCAAGTTATATCTGGCCTTGTTTCCACTTTTCCAGTCATTCTAGATACAATCTTGAAATATTGGATCTTCCGCTATTTAAATCGTGTATCCCCATCACTTGTAGTGATTTATCATTCAATGAATGACTGAAAAAAGGTCCACTGATATTAATTCAATTATAATTATAATGTTTGGTACTTGGGACATAAACATTCCAAACCGTACTGACTCTTTCTACCCACCCAAGGCAGGAAGGTACTCCAATATTCCAGTAAGATTATTCCAGTAAATAGCAGAATCGTGGATAGGGAACTATACTAGCGACCTACCCAATTTATTGTAGAAATTTTCGGGAGCAAAAATTGGACCATGCAAACTAAAAATACCCTTTATTGGATAAAAGAACAGATTACTCGATCCATTTCCGTATCACTCATTATATATATAATAACTCAGTCATCCATTTCAAATGCATATCCCATTTTTGCACAGCAGGGTTATGAAAATCCCCGAGAAGCGACCGGTCGTATTGTATGTGCCAATTGTCATTTAGCTAATAAACCCGTGGATATTGAGGTTCCACAAGCGGTCCTTCCTGATACTGTATTTGAAGCGGTTGTTCGAATTCCTTATGATATGCAACTAAAACAAGTTCTTGCTAATGGTAAGAAGGGGGGTTTGAATGTAGGAGCTGTTCTTATTTTACCCGAGGGGTTTGAGTTGGCTCCAACCGATCGTATTTCTCCCGAGATGAAAGAAAAGATAGGTAATCTTTCTTTTCAGAGCTACCGACCAAATCAAAAAAATATTCTTGTGATAGGCCCTGTTCCGGGGCAAAAATATAGTGAAATAACCTTTCCTATTCTTTCACCGGACCCTGTTACTAAAAAAGATGTTCACTTTTTAAAATATCCCATATATGTAGGCGGTAACAGGGGAAGGGGTCAAATTTATCCTGACGGAAGCAAGAGTAACAATACTGTTTATAATGCTACAGCAGCGGGTATAGTAAAGAAAATAATACGAAAAGAAAAGGGCGGATACGAAATAACCATAGGGGATGCCTCGGATGGGCGTCAAGTCGTTGATATTATTCCTCCAGGGCCAGAACTTCTTGTTTCAGAGGGTGAATCTATCAAACTCGATCAGCCATTAACGAGTAATCCCAATGTGGGTGGGTTTGGTCAGGGAGATACAGAAATAGTACTTCAAGACCCAGTACGCGTCCAAGGCCTTTTGTTCTTCTTGGCATCGGTTATTTTAGCACAAATTTTTTTGGTTCTTAAAAAGAAACAGTTCGAGAAGGTTCAATTGTCTGAAATGAATTTCTAGATCAAGTTCATAACAAGAAAAAATCTTGTTTGTTTATAGTTATGTATGATCACGAAATAAAAAAGGTACAAAAGCCCTATTTTTTCTAGTTTTTTTGTTCAACGAGATGTCGGGAGTTGGTTGTACTATATTCTTAGTCATACTATGTATATTATAGTATATTGTGCAGAAGACTATTTGAATTTTTAACTTTACTTTTTTCAATCCAAATTGTAATGATGTGACTATGTAACTCTTATCAAATTAAATAAAAATGTTGTCAAATGTATCAATTCAATAGGTTTTCTATTCGAGAAAAAAATTCGATTATATACTAGACTAAGCATAGAATAAAACACACAAATAAATGAGGGGAATAAATGAGTCTAGGGGGTATTCTTTGCCTTCCTAATCTTCGACACAAGAAAAGTGTGTGTAAAATTACTTTTCTTGTGTCAATGTCAAATAGTAATGATTCGTGCTGGCCTTCGTCAAAGACGCGTAATTTTCTATTTTTTAATTTAATATATTTTGGGGGAGGTTCAGGAGATTTAACCGAACTTTTTTTGTTTTACTATTACGCATATAATAGAGAGAACAAAGTAAAAGTAGTGGACAAACAAAAAAAGAGAGAGAATTTTATTGAACAACAAATAGAACTTCTTCAATGAACTTATAAAAAAATGTAAACTTTTATTTACTGAATACAAAAAGATATACTACTCGAATTTTTTTCTAGTAGTATATGAATAGGAGGGTTTCGTGCTATTTGATCTACCTCTTTTTGTATTTTCTTTTTTTGCGATAAAATACTCTAATTATTACGAATTTAACGGGCACCTCCCCCTTCTTTGTTTCTCTAATTCGAGGGGGAAGGAGGGTCCCGTTGAGTTCTTACGCTTTCATATCTATACCGAAGTTCATCCGATTACTACAGGGATGAACCCAATCCGGAATATGACCCATAAAAGAAAATGCCTATTAAACCGATCACAAGAATGCCGGTTACAGTACCTATTATCCAAAGCGGAATCCTTCCAGTAGTATCGGCCATTTACCCCACTTCCCTCCAGATTTCATTAAGTGGTCATGCTAGAGACATAAACAGTCATGGGTAATTATGAGATGAAATCCTTCCGAATGGGATAAGAAAATTCCTACTCTATATATTATTCTCTCTCGTTCTTTTTAATTGAAAAAATAATTTGAAAATAAAACAGCAAGTACAAAAATGAGTAATAACCCCCAGTACAGACTGGTACGATTCAATTCAACATTTTGTTCGTTCGGGTTTGATTGTGTCGTAGCTCTATAATTCGGATTAGGTTTTGTTTATCGTTGGATGAATTGCATTGCGGATATTGACCCCAAAAAAGAAACGGTAGGTACAGCTAGTCCGTGAACAGCCAACCATCGCACTGTAAAAATGGGAAAGGTTCTATCTATGGTCATTGGGCCTCCTAAAAGGATCTACTAAATTCATCGAGTTGTTCCAAAGAATCAAAACGTCCAGTTATTAATGGAATTCCTTGTCGGCTCTCTGTAAAATATTCATTTGGCCGAGGGCTTCCAAACACATCGTAAGCTAAACCTGTGCTGACGAATAACCAACCCGCAATGAATAGGGAAGGTATAGTAATGCTATGAATGACCCAGTATCGAATACTGGTAATAATATCCGCAAAAGAACGTTCTCCTGTGCTTCCAGACATGCTCAGCTCCACATATTCTTGTACAGGCAAATGTAAATCCATTCCGTAAAAGATGAGATCCGTAAATTTCCATTTACGGAAATTCTTTATTGGATCGGCAATATTGTACCAAGGGTGTCTTTAGAGTATACCAAATCAGTATAGCCGCCCTTCTTCTGACACAGCAAGGCAATTTTAATTAATATGGAAACTAAGTATACGTATTAGACAATTCCATTTCTATTAGACAATTTCTTTTTTCTTGCTTGGAATATAGAACTATGTTCCATTTAATAGAAAAATCCGCTAATTACTAAAGAAAAAATAGTATAAAGGTTCTCTTCAGTATTGGCTTCGTACTAGAAACGGGAATCGGGTAAGGTATCAATCTGCTACGTTGGTTTCTAATTGAATTCGAAAAATTCATCAAATCAAAGAGAGTATTATATTTCCACAATTCAATTAGACACGAAACCTAGAACTCTCCCTTTTTTATTTTAAAGATTTCATTAGTCGTCTAGTACCAACTAATAGTAGTAGGTAGGAGATAGTATTCGATGAGAAAAAAAAACAAAGAATACAAAAATTGTAAGAAATGAATCAACATTCGTGAGGCATGCATTCCTGTATTAGATCCAAGGGTTCTGTCTTGCTCTAACTACAGGTATGAGATTTAATAAAAAATAAAAAATACGGAAAGACAAAATGTAGAACCAAAAATAAAGATAATCAGAATGAATCATCTTAAAACCGATTTGAACTAAAATCAAAAATTTATTTTTTTTGCGTGATCGTCTTGATATCCTTTTTCTTATCATAAAAAAAGGATATGCTCAAATTAGAAATGCTTTTCCCGTTTTATTCTTCGATATTGAGAGTTTTTTTTTTAACAAAGTTCCATGACATAGTTCTTATTTCGTTTTATTAGGTTACTCCCAAGAGTTGTTCAAAAAATCTGTCGATTCAAAATCACGAAATTTGTAGATGTAGCAGACAACGAGTCGATTTCTTTTTCTACCTCTCCTCCTTTATCTTTCTTAGTTATAGATATAACTATAATGAATGTAATAAATGTAATGATTGAGGAATAAATTGAACTTTTTTTTTCAATTCAATTGGCATTTTTTCTTTTTTTCGTTCCTATCTTTCACAAAAAATGTCAACTTAGGTAAGTGCTTTATAAATATATGTATAAAAAAACATATTTGATTTAGCTCCTTCATGCCTACTATAACTAGTTATTTCGGTTTTCTACTAGCAGCTTTAACAATAACCTCAGCTCTATTTATTGGTCTGAGCAAGATACGACTTATTTGAAATAAATTGAATCAACAATTCATAATCATAAAAAAAGCTTTCTGTAGGATTTCATGTTTTTTTTAAGTTCGTTTTTTAAGTTCGTTATAGCTCTTTACTTTTTTTTATTGCGACAATTTTAAAATTATGGTTATTGAGATTCGTGGACAATTAGGATTAAAATTTAGGGATAGATATTACCTCCCCCTTTTCCTTTCAAACAAATTGAAATGATTGAAGTACTTCTATTTGGAATCGTCTTAGGTTTGATTCCTATTACTTTGGCTGGATTATTCGTAACTGCATATTTACAATATAGGCGTGGTGATCAGTTGGACCTTTGATTCGTTAACAAATTTTTTTGATTGACCTCCTTTCTTTAAGCCACAGGAGGTCAATTTTAGATTTTTCTAAAATTATTTCAGTCTAATTAGAATTAACAAGAATGGAATCACGCTCTGTAGGATTTGAACCTACGACATCGGGTTTTGGAGACCCACGTTCTACCGAACTGAACTAAGAGCGCTTTCTTATCACAGACAATAAAGAAAAAAAAAAAAAGAAAAGGATTCCTTTTGTAACCCAATACTATATCCTGCATGCATATCACATATATAACATATATATAAGTATCAAATTTATAGTTCGAATTTGTTATATGTATATTTATATGTATATATAGTATTATGTGCTACTATAAGTACTACTATAATATATTAATTATTATTATATATTATTAGAATACTATTCTAAAAACGACATATTAGATATGTCTCATTTGAATCGATTTCATAGATCTCAATTAATTCCTCTTTACTTTTCAGAGGAAAAGTAATAGGTAGGGATGACAGGATTTGAACCCGTGACATTTTGTACCCAAAACAAACGCGCTACCAAGCTGCGCTACATCCCTTTTAATAGGTTTACAGTGTTATTGTAAATAATCCTTTTCTTTTTTTCCACATCACTATTTCGCATAGTTAGATACACAATAGATTTTGCCATTTTTTTCATATCATAATATCATATATAATAGATATAGCTATAATATATATAAAAGTCTTTGGATACATATACGCTGTCAAGTAAAAAAGGTCTTTTAGAGCAGTAGGAAAGATGCATCTTTTTAGTTTTTTAAACTGAAATTAAAATAAAGGTAGAAAATCTTATCTACCGGATTGTTGTACATTTTGATTTGCTTTAGGAATTTCGTATATAAATACAAGTAGTTTTTCTTTTTAAATACATACGCATCTGATCATCTATTATATATGTATTATTCTTATGTGTTACAATATATAAATAAAGAAAAAAAGAAGGAGGATTTTCAATGCGAGATCTAAAAACATATCTCTCCGTGGCACCGGTACTAAGTACTTTGTGGTTCGGATCTTTAGCGGGTCTATTGATAGAAATCAATCGTTTTTTCCCGGATGCGTTAACATTCCCCTTTTTTTAATTTTAGTTATTAACATTAACACGGTACGGGGGGAACGAAGATTAGAAAAAGGATCCACTATCTGTGACTAATTCCCCGCCCTTTCTCCCTTTTCAAATAGAAGGTTAAAGGGAGAAAGAAAAAAGGATTCAACCTCAGCAAAGCTTGGGCGCAAGCTCAAATTCAATTAAAAAAAAAAAGAGTGAGAACTGAAATTAAAATGCGGATCGAGGGCAAAAGTCTCATACACGAGACTTAAAGGGAATACTGTCCTGCGATTAGAAATATAGTTAGAGGAAAGGTGGATTTCGAACTCTAAAGGTAAATATGAGTCCTAACAATACAATATTAACAATACAATATCTAGTTCGAAATCGTTGGATTATGTATTCTTTCTTATAATTCTAATTGAATTCTATTTACTATTAATATTTAATATTTCTCTATTTACTGCAACGAAATTTTTTGAAGTGTATTTCTAGTTAGCAATTTCTATTTTTTCTTTATTTCCGCTTTGGGTCGAAAAAAAAAAGAGTTGCTTGAATAAAAAATTCACACATAAAAAGGGGGTCCATGGCCAAGGGTAAAGATGTCCGAGTAAGCGTTATTTTGGAATGTACTAGTTGTGTTCGAAAGAATGCTTATAAGAAACCAAGGGGTATTTCCCGATATATTACTCAAAAGAATCGACGCAACACACCCAGTCGGTTGGAATTGAGAAAATTCTGTCCCTACTGTTCCAAGCATACAATTCATGGAGAGATAAAGAAATAGATCGAGCCGAGCATCTGTGTATCGCCTTTTAAAGCACGAGTACAAAAGGACATGTATTATACACATATATTTACTTATATGCATAAAAATGGAATAAAAAACATACATATTATTATATGCAATAAATTAAGACAATAAATAAGAATTCGAATATATAGATATAGAATTCTATTAGTAAAAAAAAAAAAGAAAGAATATTCAACAATATAGAATATATAAAAAAAGGATTCCGGACTCGAAGCTATATAGAATATAAA
The DNA here is from genome assembly GCA_964016875.1 of Fallopia convolvulus. Taxonomy (NCBI): domain Eukaryota; kingdom Viridiplantae; phylum Streptophyta; class Magnoliopsida; order Caryophyllales; family Polygonaceae; genus Fallopia; species Fallopia convolvulus. The sequence goes on from OZ024739.1 coordinate 71,318, forward strand.
TATATATATAATAATATAGCTGATCGGTGCATACGCATATAAAAAAAAAGATATATATAAATAAGGATAACATATATAAAATAAACAAATTCAAATTAAAGAAAAGAATAAAAAAACCAAATCCTATTTCTAATTTATTTTTTTTAGATCCGACCAAAATAGGATTTTCGGTAGAATATTTTTTATATTATAAGGAATAAATAAATACTAAACAAACCATGGATAAATCCACGCGATCCTTCCTTAAACCTAAGCGGCCTTTTCGCAGGCGCTTGCCCCCGCTCCAGTCGGGGGACCGAATTGATTATAGAAACATGAGTTTAATTAGTCGATTTATTAGTGAACAGGGAAAAATATTATCTAGGCGCGTGAATAGATTGACTCTGAAACAACAACGATTAATTACTATTGCTATAAAACAAGCTCGTATTCTATCTTTGTTACCCTTTCTTAATAACGAGAAACAATTTGAAAGAGCCAAGTCGGCCGTTAAAACTGCGGGTTTTCGAGGTTTTCGAACAAAAAAACAATAGGTTTACTTTAAAATTAAAAATAAACATTTTTAAAAATTAGAATAATCCGGATTTTTTGTTCTCTCGGAAGAAAAATCGAGGAAGACATTTTTTTATTGATATTGAATGCCTTTGCGCATTTTGACTACTTTATTGTATTATTTAATTTTTCATTTTCGGACTCATTTCTATTCTATCCTCCCTTCCCGGAGTTCCTTCTCCGGGGAACTTTGTTTAAGTTTAAAAAATTTCGGGTGCTTTTTTCCAATCTTCTTTTTTTATGATCTCATTGGAAATACTATAAAGACAATTCTTATTTAATATAGCAATTTGTGCAAGTATTTTACGATTAAGAATCAACTGCCTCTTGTACAGATCATTTATAAATTTACTATAACTATAGTATATGCCCCTTTCGGGTTCACGAATTGCTGCGTTTATCCGAGTAATCCACAAACGGCGAAAATCTCTCTTTTTCTTATCTCTATCTCGATGAGCCGAAAACAAAGCTCTTATTTTCTGTTGAGCAATAATACGAATAGTTTTTGAATGAGCCCCTCGAAAGCTTGATACAAATAAACGCATTTTTTTTCTACGTCTCCGAGCTATATATCCTCGTCTAACTCTGGTCATTGAATAAATGAAACTTTGCTAAATAACTAATTGATTTTATTTCTCTTTGAGTTATTTCTTCTTTCCTCGCTGGTAATAACAAAACGGGTTTTTCCAATGTATAAAAAAAATTCCAATGGCTTTTGCTACTATAACCTTCCCGACCACGATTTTTTCTTTTTTTTTTCGAGGCATTTCGCCTCAACTCCAAATGAAAGAATAAATTGGATTGATACTAGGTATCAAAAAAACGTAGTCAATCTAGATGAATAAAGAAATAGTGGGTTCCTTCGTTTCTATGGTTACTTCTTAAACGGTGAGGTCCTCTCTATACACCGGAGCCTTTTACTTCGTTTAGTCAACGTTATTGGTAACTTGTACAATTCAAAATCTTTGGCTCTACCCATGAATTATCCAGTAATAGGTCTTTCACAACGAGATCCGCCTATACAGTAACGGTATTTAGTTTTGAAGGTTAGCTGGATAGCTGACCCTGTTAGTCCGTTTTGCAAAAATGGGAGCATAATCTTTTTTCTTTAAAAATAGTACTTTCCCGCTTAATGTATAGCATTTGCTACCAATGGGAACTTGCTTCTCATCTTAAATCGAGCTAATCGGGATTACACCGAGGGAACCATAAATTTCATGCGCAATAGATGGATATGGGAGATCTTGTTTTCTTTAATGACCAGAGTTCTTCCATTTTATCCTATTCGCTGGTAACGATCATTGATACTGGGAATTTTTTTGTTTTGTTAGCCCAGCTCATAAATTGAACGAGTCGCACATACACCCTAGTACATGTTCCTCGGCGCTGAGGACATCCCCGAAGAGCGGGGGATTTTGTGACGTTTCTGATTGGCTGTCTTGTGTTTCTAATAAGCTGTTTAAGTGTGGGCATGTCGAACTATTTACATAAGGGACTGGTTTAGATCAATCCTAACCTGATGAGTATGAATTATTTCTAGTTATATAAAATATTACCCAGGAAAGTCAAAAGAGAAAATATGGATTTGTGAATTTGACTACTTTGGCTCTTTCCATTTGTCCTTCTTTACTATTTCTACTCCTTCATTCGCTATAAGATCAATAATTCCATGAGCTTGGGCTTCTTTTGCTGACAGAAAAACATCCCTTTCCAGGTCTTCGGTTAGAACCCAAAAGGGTTGACCTGTTCTTTGTGCATAAACCTTTGTGAGTGTTTCTCGCAAAGTCAATAGTTCTTCCGCTTCCATCATACATTCTCCCGTTGATCCCTCATGAAAAGAACTAGCAGGTTGATGGATCATTACCCTGATGGTATAACAAAAAGAAGGTTCCTCTATCTTGCATGATGAGGCGAAGACAAAAGATAAGGAATAACACTAAACTTGAATAACCGTACGTGCATCGTCATCTTTTGCGCATTGCATACGGCTCGACAATGAAATTTACTTTTCTCTTCCATCGAATAAAAATAGAATCGATCAGATCCAGATCAGTAAATCATTCAATTACCACCCTTCTTTTCGCGAGTTCAAAATACTATGATGGTTCCGTTGCTTTATGGTTCATTTCGTCTGTAATTCAGCAATCCCAAAGTTTCTTTTTGATCCGAAATAAGGAATTTTTTTTTTATTTTCGGACTCTTTCACACATAAATATTGTTAGGTTAGGATTAAGAGTCTTTTGGTATAAAAACAAAAAGTTTGTGACGCTGAAACGGACTCCGTATAAAAAAATCGGGCCCTTTATCTCATACTCCTCTCTCGATACATAATCTAATGTTTTGAAAAAAAAAAACTAACAAAATTTTGCATATCGAATTCAAAGTGCCATGCTATTTTTACTATTTTTACTTAACAATACTCATAATATATCTTGATATTTCTTGTGGTGAAGGCATAGTCTTTTTTTCTCAAATAAAAAAACTCATTGGCGCCAAAGCCAAGCGTGAGGGAATGCAAAACGTTTGGTAATTTCTCCTCCGACCAGGATAAAAGATCCCATTGAAGCGGCTATTCCCATGCAGATTGTATATACATCTGGTAGGACAAGTTGCATAGCATCAAAAATAGCTATTCCGGGCAATACCCATCCGCCAGGACAGTTTATAAACAAATATAAATCCTGAGTCTGGTCCTCTATACTGAGATATACGATAAGACCAACAAGATAATTCGAGATCTCGGTCGTAATCTCTTGGGTTAAAAAAAGTAATCTTGCTCGATAAAGTCGGTTGATTAGGGTAAAATTGTATCCCTTAGGAACCGTACATGCACCTTTTGATGCATACGGTTCAAACAAATGTGAAAAAGAAAAAAATCAATGTGTAGATTACTGCCCTCTTTTTTTTATAGCTATAGCAGTTCCTTCTAACTTCTAATGAGGGGGTTTTGTCTTCTATTTTTCAATAAATATGAGTTTTTCCTTATTTCGACTAAAAAAAAATAAAAAAAGATAATCTAATGAATATAGTAAATCGTAGTAAAAAGGTAAGAAGACTCCATATTTAGATACAAAACAAAATATAACAAAGGAAAGAGTAGAAAATTACATTTAAATAAAGGAAATCCAAAATTTTATTTTTGAATATCCAAATAAAAAAAATTATAAAAAAAAAGAATAGTATGTATAAACAAATAGTATTTGTATAGGTATAGTAAGAGGTCAATTTTTCGAACTAACTGCTCGTTGATTTATTGTTTCATCGAGATCGCATGCAAACCACGATGTTATTTTCTTGTTCTTGAGGGGGCCTCTTTATTTAATTATTTTAGGTTTACGCTCTACTCCGGGTAAAAATCTGCTCGATTTTGATTTGCACATATAGGTCAAATGCGTCTAATACCGCTTATTTTGTTTTTATAAGATTTTGTTTTTTTTTCATTTAGTTCATCCCTTTGCAAAAAAAATGGGATATTCGACATAGTGAATTCATCTAGTCTATTCGAGTGAGTAAAGTTTAGATGAGTCCTATATCTATTCCATTATTTATATTATATTATTTATATTATAATTTTTTATTTTATAAATATAAAATCATAGGACCTTGGAAAAATTTTTCATACAAGCAGTAATTTTCGATATATTACCAATTGGGATTTGTTTAAACGGAGCCTGGATACTTCATGTCATTTTTTTGATTCAACCAAGCCAACCATAAAATTTTTTAATTGATAATATTAGTCTGAATCCTCCTACAAATGGATCTAGTTGGACTTCGCGCTCCAAATTTTTGATGATTCAATCACTCTTTCTTGGGCGAAGGGCAGGATATCTCGATCGGGAAAGAGAACGGGGAAAGCCCATATGACCCACTATATCTGACAAGTCGCACTATACGTCAACCCAAGTTGCATCTTCATCTCCCGGAATTCGAAAGGGTACTTTTGGAACACCAATAGGCATTAACTGAAAGAAAAAAATTAAGTACTATATGTCACTTTGATATGGAAACGTAATAATCGGGCTATTCTTTTCATAATATCAACATATATGATAAAGGTTGATATTCTTTATCATATATTCTGCTTAGAATACATTAGAAAAGGATACATTAGAAAAGGTCATAAAAGCCGATAGAATGACTAAAGTAAAATTCTTACGACTAGAGTCTACAATGATGAACAAATATGACGGCATTTTCTCATAGAAAGGGGTATCAACCCCCATTGCATATTGGTACTTATCGGGTATAAAATAAATCTGTTTCGCTTTGTTTCTACAAACATAATTGTTCCATTATTACCAATAAAATAGAACAAATATTAACCCTTGCTCCGAAATAACCCACTGAACAGAACAGGGGTTCATTGATAATCATAGTCTTTTCCAATGCAATAAAGTTACATAGTGTCTATTTTTATTTGAAAAAGGGGTATTTCCATGGGTTTGCCTTGGTATCGTGTTCATACCGTTGTATTGAATGATCCTGGTCGGTTGATTTCTGTCCATATAATGCATACGGCCCTGGTTGCTGGTTGGGCCGGTTCGATGGCTCTATATGAATTAGCAGTTTTTGATCCCTCCGATCCCGTTCTTGATCCAATGTGGAGACAGGGTATGTTCGTTATACCGTTCATGACTCGTTTAGGAATAACCAATTCCTGGGGCGGTTGGAGTATTACCGGGGGGGCGGTAACGGATCCCGGTATTTGGAGTTATGAAGGTGTGGCCGGGGCACATATTGGGTTTTCTGGCTTGTGCTTTTTGGCAGCTATTTGGCATTGGGTATATTGGGATCTAGAAATTTTTTCTGATGAACGTACAGGAAAACCTTCATTAGATTTGCCTAAGATTTTTGGAATTCATTTATTTCTTTCCGGGGTGGCTTGCTTTGGTTTTGGCGCATTTCATGTAACAGGCTTGTATGGTCCTGGAATATGGGTGTCTGATCCTTATGGACTAACCGGAAAAGTCCAGGCAGTAAATCCCGCATGGGGCGTAGAAGGTTTTGATCCTTTTGTTCCAGGGGGAATAGCCTCTCATCATATTGCGGCAGGTACATTGGGCATATTAGCGGGATTATTCCATCTTAGTGTCCGCCCGCCCCAACGTCTATACAAAGGATTACGTATGGGTAATATTGAAACCGTACTTTCCAGCAGTATCGCTGCTGTCTTTTTTGCAGCTTTTGTAGTTGCCGGAACTATGTGGTATGGTTCAGCAACTACTCCGATCGAATTATTTGGTCCCACTCGTTATCAATGGGATCAGGGATACTTTCAGCAAGAAATATATCGAAGAGTTAGTGTCGGGCTGGCCGAAAATAAAAGCTTATCAGAAGCTTGGTCGAAAATTCCTGAGAAATTAGCCTTTTATGATTACATTGGCAATAATCCGGCAAAGGGAGGATTATTCAGGGCAGGTTCAATGGACAATGGGGATGGAATAGCTGTTGGATGGTTAGGACACCCAATCTTTAGAGATAAAGAAGGGCGTGAGCTATTTGTACGTCGTATGCCTACCTTTTTTGAAACATTTCCAGTCGTTTTGATAGATGGAGATGGAATTGTTAGAGCCGATGTTCCTTTTAGAAGAGCAGAGTCGAAATATAGCGTCGAACAGGTAGGTGTAACTGTTGAGTTCTATGGTGGCGAACTCAATGGAGTCAGTTATAGCGATCCTGCTACTGTGAAGAAATACGCTAGACGTGCTCAATTGGGTGAAATTTTTGAATTAGATCGTGCTACTTTGAAATCGGACGGTGTTTTTCGTAGTAGCCCAAGAGGTTGGTTTACTTTTGGACATGCTTCCTTTGCCCTGCTCTTCTTCTTCGGACATATTTGGCATGGGGCTAGAACCTTGTTCAGAGATGTTTTTGCTGGTATTGATCCAGATTTAGATTCTCAAGTAGAATTTGGAGCATTCCAAAAACTAGGGGATCCAACTACAAGAAGACAAGCAGTCTGATACAAAATTGCTTTAGTATTTTTCGTCTCTCTTTTTTTGATTTGACATTAGGGATCAGAGAAATCTTGCTTTAATTGTTTTACTCTTTCTTTATCAGTGAAATAATCCCCAATAAACAGGTATGGAAGCTATAATTGTAAACCACAATCGAATCTATGGAAGCATTGGTTTATACATTTTTATTAGTCTCGACTCTAGGGATTATTTTTTTCGCAATCTTTTTTCGAGAACCGCCTAAAGTTCCAACTAAGAAATGATTTTTCATTATCTCCGTTGAAGTAATGAGCCTCCCAGCATTCAATATTGGGAGGCTCATTACTTCAACTAGTCCCCGTGTTCCTCGAACGGATCTCTTAGTTGTTGAGAGGGTTGCCCAAAAGCGGTATATAAGGCATACCCGGTAAAACTTACAAGTAAACCAGATATAAAGATGGCGACTAGGGTTGCTGTTTCCATTCTTATATGAATTCGAGACCGCAACGGATCTCTGATAAGATCCTTTATTTACAGGGGAATGGTATACAAAGTCAACAGATCTCAATAAATACAATCGGATTTATGGCTACACAAACCGTTGATAGTAGTTCTAGATCTCGTCCAAGACAAACTACGGTAGGGGCTTTATTGAAACCGTTGAATTCGGAATATGGTAAAGTAGCTCCTGGGTGGGGAACTACCCCTTTGATGGGTATCGCAATGGCTTTATTTACAGTATTCCTATCTATTATTTTGGAGATTTATAATTCTTCCGTTTTACTGGATGGAATTTCAATGAATTAAACCCACAAGAACTCTTTAGTTCGAGTTTTTCAATACAAAATGAAATTTCAGGTTTTTCTTTATAACCCCTTTGGTAGTTCGATCGCGAAATTTCTTTCTTTCTCTATTTCCGGAATATGAGTGTGTGACTTGTTATAAGTGATCCTATTGATAATACAGAGAATGAGTCTGTCATCTTATCTTTATCAAGAATCAAGACGGTTCTACCCCGTCGGATACTCATCCTAGTATCTGGAGCACGGAATATTATGAACTAGATCCAGAATTGAACTATGATTCATACTTAATATATATGCAGACCTTGTGACCGGATTCGAACTACAAAATTTTCAACGAATTAGAAATACTTATAATTATAAATTGAAAGGTTTTTCTTTCTGTTTATGCTTATTTTGACTAAAAAGTAAATTAGGTAAATTCTTTTGTATTTTGAGTCGTTATACCTATACCTTTTTTTTATTTTTTTTATTGAATAAAATAAGTGATGATCCGATAGTTCTTACTCAGGGAATCTTTTGGCTTGGGATTTTTATTGAATCATCGTGGTTCTAGTATGAATCTGGGGTTTCAATTAATTTATAGGGTCTTAACAAGAGAAATTCCTATCAATGAGAAAAAACCATAGGCAAAACAGAATTACACACAACTAACAAATAAAATAAAAAATAGGGAAAGAGAAGATTCAAGAGGCCTGGAGTAATAATAAAGAGAAAAAAGAAGAGCCGACTTGAAATTTTGGCATTATCACCACAAAGAAGAACTTTCGTATTGTTAATGCTTCGTATCCGCACTTCCGAGAAGATGAAATCGGAAGATTTATTACATATGCGTTGGGAGCAGTATTTGTGTGTTTCTGCTTGAGCTGTACGAGAGAAAATTCTCATATACGGTTCTCAGAGGGGGAGTCTCCCCGGTTTACCTATCTCAATAAAGTCTACGATTGGTTCGAAGAACGTCTCGAAATTCAGGCGATTGCAGATGATATAACTAGTAAATATGTTCCTCCCCATGTCAACATATTTTATTGTTTAGGTGGAATTACCCTTACTTGTTTTTTAGTACAAGTAGCTACGGGGTTTGCTATGACTTTTTATTATCGCCCAACTGTTACTGAGGCATTTGCTTCTGTTCAATACATAATGACTGAAGCAAATTTTGGTTGGTTAATCCGATCAGTTCATCGATGGTCGGCAAGCATGATGGTTCTAATGATGATACTGCACGTATTTCGTGTGTATCTCACCGGTGGATTTAAAAAACCTCGGGAATTGACTTGGGTTACAGGTGTAGTTCTGGCTGTATTGACCGCGTCTTTTGGTGTAACTGGTTATTCCTTACCTTGGGACCAAATCGGTTATTGGGCGGTCAAAATTGTAACGGGCGTCCCTGACGCTATTCCTATAGTAGGATCGCCTTTGGTAGAGTTATTACGCGGAAGTGCTAGTGTGGGACAATCCACCTTGACTCGTTTTTATAGTTTACACACTTTTGTATTGCCCCTTCTTACCGCTGTATTTATGTTAATGCACTTCCTAATGATACGTAAACAGGGTATTTCGGGTCCCTTATAGAAAAGCTTATAGAGAAGATAGATCATAGATCTTTGTAATAAATCATTTACACTTGGGGAAGGAACAATAGTATTTCATTGCTACAAATGTGTCTTATTAATATGAATAAGACATAATTTTGGACAGTCTCTTTCCTTCAACCCCACAATATTGTAATATTGTTTTATGTTATTGTATTATGTTATTTAACATAACACGACTAGTTGAAGGGAATTCTCCGAAAGGAAAATGGATTATGGGAGTGTGTGACTTGAACTATTGAGTAGGCCGTGCAGATATACGCCCTTTCTGCCACATTGAAATTCACAAACCAATGTGTCTTTGTTCTAACCACCGTATAAGCTATATACAGACGATAGGCTGGTTCGCTTGAATAGAATTCTTTCCATGATTAGCCCCGAATCATGTCATGCATGAATAGGCTCCGTAAGATCCAGCCGAATCAACGATTTGGCAGAATCCAGATTCCATTTTCTTTATTTCGTACGTAATTTAATTCAAATTAAATTTTTGTTTTATTTAATAGTATGGAAATGCATTCATTTCCTCTGCATCGACGCGGCCTATGATACTATCGGAGTGAAACAGGGCATCTAAAGAAGACTAGAGGCTATATGTTAGTTAGTAACAAGTAAACCCTTTGCTTTGTATGTAAAAAAAAAGTCTCATAATTTTTTGAGAGAAACACCAATCGCAAAGTCTAAGACGGCCCATAAAGCATTTGAACCTGATCAACTTTGTAAGCCTACTTGGGGATTGAGCATTTATCTGGAAGAACGGAACTCCTTGTAATAGGTAGGTGAAACTTTGGAAAGGGGAATCTAGTCAAACTTTTCATACTTCATACAGAGAACCAGTCATATATGTATGGATATCGACAACATAACTATATATCTTAACATATATATATATGTTGGTCTTTTTAATTAGTGCTCGAGCCGGATGATGAAAAATTCTCATGTCCGGTTCCTTCGGGGGATGAGTCTATAAGAATTCACCTATCCTAATAACAAAAAAACCTGACTTGAATGATCCTGTATTAAGAGCTAAATTGGCTAAAGGGATGGGTCATAATTATTACGGGGAGCCTGCATGGCCAAACGATCTTTTGTATATTTTTCCAGTCGTCATTCTAGGGACTATTGCGTGTAACGTAGGCTTAGCCGTTCTCGAACCGTCAATGATTGGCGAGCCGGCAGACCCATTTGCAACTCCTTTGGAAATTTTACCTGAATGGTATTTTTTTCCCGTATTTCAAATACTTCGTACAGTACCCAATAAATTATTGGGTGTTCTTTTAATGGTTTCAGTACCTGCGGGATTATTAACAGTACCCTTTTTGGAGAATGTTAATAAATTCCAAAATCCATTTCGTCGTCCAGTCGCCACAACCGTCTTTTTGGTTGGCACCGTAGTGGCCCTTTGGTTAGGGATTGGAGCAACCTTACCGATTGATAAATCTCTAACTTTAGGTCTTTTTTAAATTGATTCATTTCTAAAATAATCTGACGTGTGTATCTAGGGAATAGGTGCTTCAAAGTGAATTTTCCCTAGATACATCGATTGAATTCTAAAAAAAAATTCAATGAATTTAAACCCTCTTTTTAGGTAAATAAATTACGAAATGCTTTTCGAGAGCGCCCGATATTTGTTTTACATCTTCTATGCGAAAGTGCTCAATTTTCATAAAATCTTCTTGACTGTTATTCAATAGGTCCAATAATGTATGTATATTGGAATTTTTGAGGCAATTATAGATCCTGGGAGGCAATTCTAATTGATCAATAAAAATAGATTTCAATGCTATTTTTTTTTTGTTTTTTCTTAGTTCAGTCAATCTATCATAAAAGAAAAAAAGGGGTAAAGTAGCCCTGTCTTGATTATCCTCGAAATGTAAGTTTTCTTTTTCCGCATATAGAAAGGGAATAAATAAATCAATTAAATTCCGAGAGGCTTCATAAAGTGCTTCTTTAGGAGTTAAACTGCCGTTTGTCCATATTTCGAGAAAAAGTATCTCTTGTTTTTCATTCCCATTACTATACGAATGAATACTATGATTCACATTTCGAACAGGCATGAATACAGCATCTATAGGATAACTTCCGGCTTGAAAGTTATTTGGCGTTTTTATACGATATCCGCGATTCCTCTCGAGTTGTAATCCAATACACAAATCTATTGGTTCCGTCAAGTTAGCTATATGTTGTGTAGTATCAATAATTTCCACACAAGGTGGTGAGATGATATCTTGAGCAGTTACACATCCAGGCCCCCTAAAACAAATAGACGCATCACAGGTTCCATATAAATTGCTTCTCAATACAATTTCTTTCAAATTCATTAAAATTTCATGTACTGACTCTTGAATACCTACTATAGTAGAATATTCGTGTGGTATTTTCTCAGACTTTGCGCGTGTAATACATGTTCCTTCTATTTCTCCAAGCAGAGCTCTGCGCATCGCAATTCCTATTGTGTCGGCTTGGCCTTTCATAAGTGGAGATAGAATAAAGCGTCCATAATGAAGACGTTTACTATCTGTTCTTGATTCAACACACTTCCACTGCAGTGTCCGAGTAGATACTCTTACTTTCTCTCGAACCATAGTAATATTATAGATAATATATCAAATCTGTGAGTCATTTATTTCTCTTGAAATCCCTTCAATGCTTAGTGTTTTTTTACACACGTCTTTTTTTAGGGGGTCGACAGCCATTATGCGGCATGGGGGTTACATCGCGTACGAAACTTAACAGTATGCCGCTTCTCCGAATAGCTCGTAATGCTGCATCCCTTCCGAGACCAGGACCCTTTATCATGACTTCTGCTCGTTGCATACCTTGCTCGACTACTTTACGAATAGCGTTTCCTGCTGCGGTTTGAGCAGCAAACGGTGTCCCTCTTTTTGCCCCTTTGAACCCGCAAGTGCCGGCGGAGGCCCAAGAAACCACTCGACCTCGTACATCTGTAACAGTCACAATGGTATTGTTGAAACCGGCTTGAACATAAATAACCCCTTTTGGTATTTTACGTGCACCCTTGCGTGAATTAATACGCCTATTCCTATGTGAACCAATTCTTGGTATGGGTTTTGCCATATTTTATTGTCTCATAAATATGAGTCAGAGATATATGGAAATATCCATTTCATGTCAAAACAAATCTTTTCTTGTTTTTTTTGTACATCATTTGTACATCGAGTCCGTTATAAAGTCTCCTTTATTAGTAGACTTATTATCCTTGTCGTTGTTTATGTTTCGGGTTGGAACAAATTACTATAATTCGTCCCCGCCTACGAATTAGTCGACATTTTTCACAAATTTTACGAACAGAGGCTCTTATTTTCATATTTTTCATTCCTTACTTTAATTCCGAATCTGTTTCTTGGAAGAAAATAAGTTTCTTGAAATTTGAAATCTCGTATTCCGGAATGTAGGAGTGGAAAAGCAACTTAATCGGTTGAATCCTTGTTACGGAGTCTATAAATTATACGTCCTCTAGTTGAATCATAACGGCTTATTTCAATTTTAACTCTATCCCCGGGTAGGATTCGTATAAAACTACGCCGTATCCTTCCTGAAACATAACCTAGAACCAGATCCTCATTATCTAAACGAACCCGGAACATACCGTTAGGAAGTGATTCAATAATTAAACCTTCATGAGTCGATTTTTCTTCTTTCATTCCAGGTAAAACCCCTGTAAAGTTTCAACTGATGGAGGAGGAGTGATATTAGATAACCCGTCCTTTCTCTTTTTTTCAAAAATAGGAAATTTCGGATCCAATTCGTATATCAGAGGGATTACCATATATAACATAAAATTTCTCCGCCAATTCTTTCTAGTCGAGCCTCTCGGTCTGTCATTATACCTCTCGAGGTAGAAAGAATTAGAATCCCTATTCCACCTAAAATTCTAGGAAGTCGTTGATAATTAGAATAGATTCGTAGACCGGGGCGGCTGACCTGTTTTAAATTTAAAAATTTTGTATTATAAGGTCCTTTCCTATTCCTTCTATGTCGTAGAGTTAAAACCAAAAAATATTTGTTTTTTTCCTGATGTTTCCTCACATTTTCGATAAAACCTTCTCGTAAAAGTATTTTAACAAGGGTTTCCGTAATTTTAGTCGATGTTATTCGAACCGTTCCCTTTCGATTCATGTCAGCATTTCGTATCGAGGTTATTATATCGGCAATGGTGTCCCTACTCATGATGCCCTAAAATTTGTGGTGCTCCGAATTTTTATATAATCAACATGCTTTTCTTCGTTTATTCTTTTTTTGTAAATGTAAAAAGGAAAGGTATATACGTGATACATAATCTACTACTCGATTTCATTCAAATAGCCTACCATATCTGGTGGTTTATAATACCTCGGGGGCTAATGAAACGATTTTTGTAAAGTTTAATTGTCGCAATTCTCGGGCGATTGCACCAAAAACGCGAGTTCCTTTTGGATTTCCTTTTTGATCAATAATAACCGCAGCATTGTCATCATATCGTATTATCATACCGTTGTCGCGTTTGAGTTCTTTGCGGGTACGTACAATTACAGCTCGGATCACTTCTGACCTTTCTAAAGGCATATTTGGTATTGCTTCTTTTATTACAGCAACGATAATGTCACCAATATGAGCATATCGACGGTTGCTAGCTCCTATGATTCGAATACACATTAATTCTCGAGCCCCACTGTTGTCTGCCACATTCAAGTGGGTTTGTGGTTGAATCATATCATTTTTGAATCTTTCAATGCAAAGGCGAAAAAAGAAAAAGAAATATTTTTTGTTCAAAACTTTGTCCAGTCCAAAAAAAATGGCGGTTGTTTTTTTATCCCAACGTTTGTTTCTACATTCCTATTCTGAAATAAGAAATTGAGTTCGTACAGGCATTTTGGATGCCGCTATTGAGATAGCTTTTCTGGCAATTTTTTCTGTTACCCCGCTTATTTCATAAAGTATTCGCCCCGGTTTGACAACAGCTACCCAATATTCGGGAGATCCTTTCCCCGAACCCATACGTGTTTCCGCAGGTCTTACTGTAACCGGTTTGTCTGGAAATATACGTACCCACAGTTTTCCACCACGACGCGCATTTCGTGTCATTGCCCGCCGCCCCGCTTCTATCTGTCTAGACGTAATCCAAGCGGGTTCAAGTGCCTGAAGAGCATATCTGCCGAAACAAATACGATTCCCTCGATAAGAGATTCCCTTCATCCTTCCTCTATGTTGTTTACGGAATCGAGTTCTTTTGGGGTTATAGTAGATGGTTCTTTTTCAATCCCATCTCTATTACAGAACCGGACATGAGAATTTTTTCTCATCCGGCTCCTCGCGAATGAAATGATCCAAACAAAAGTATCTATATCTATTTAGAGAATTCAAAAGAGAATTTATAATATAATTTCTAATAGAAGTTATATAAATAAAATAATAACTATAGTTATAACAAATCTTTGTTTTCTTTTCGCTTTTATCGTATCAGATCGCCTATATTTTAGCAATTCAATAAGCAAAAAATGTCGCGGGCGAATATTTACTCTTTCAATATCTATTTCTGTTGTAGGGCTAGTTCATGATTGTTCAGAATAGATGAAGTGGTCTCTGGTTTATTCCGCCATCCCGCCCGCTGAACCGTTTGTATTCATTTTAAATTGAATCTTCTGTATTCATAGGTTCCGTCGTTCCCACCGCTTCTTGATTAATGGGTAGGCCTGAATTTGACAACGGAGCTTTTACTTTTTTTTGAGTCAATATTCTTAGTCTTTATTGGCTCGAGGCTCTTTATTTTTGTGCTGCGAAGAGATTCATATAATGATAGATGAATCTGTATTGATGCTTTATTACACTGCCCTTTGTGAGATGATTCATCGGCCTTACATATTGGAATTTTATATCATTGGTAGATTTTTCTATCTTTCTCTCACCTTCCATTTATCCACATCCTTTTGTTTATGCCAAAGCGAATTCAGTTGCTGCAACGATAAAACAAATATATCCTATCTTGACTGCTTCTTTGGATCCAGATAATTTAAAGTGATGAGTTAGTTATTAGTTTACATAACATATTTTTTTGTTAAGATTTTTTCTTAATCCTAACAAAAACCAACGAGTCACACACTAAGCATAGCAATTCGGCCAAAGGGGTGTCAATCGAGTTTTTATTCAACCTTATAGAATTAGAATTAATCATTTTTCTTTTTTGTTCCGTCTTGGATAGAAGGGAAAGGCAAGTAAGAGCTTATTATTCTATTCCTCGTCGATAAATATCCAAATTTTTATACCTAAAACCCCATATATAGTTCGAACTGTATAGGCACAATAATCAATTTTGGCGTGAATGGTTTGTAGGGGAACTCTACCTTCTCTGATCCATTCGATACGTGCAATTTCTTTTCCGTCGATACGCCCTGCAATTTGTATTTGAATTCCTTTTGTATCAGCCTGTTCGGCCAGTTCAATAGCCTTTTTCATCGCTTTTCGAAAAGAGACCCTATTTTTTAATTGTCCGGCTATAAATTCCGCAAGAATATGAGGGTGTCTGTAAGGTTTTTCAATTCTTGTAATAGCAATGTTGAGTTTTCGGTTTACAGAATTTAATTCTTTTTGTACATTCATCTGTAGTTCTTCGACGCCTCGTGGTCTATTTTCTATTAATAACTTGGGGAATCCCATATAGATTATGACCTGGATCAGATCAATTCTTTTTTGAATTTCTATACGTGCAATTCCCTCGACACCAGAAGATGTTTTCATGTTTTGTTGAGCATAATTCTTGATACAATCCCGTATTTTTTGATCTTCTTGTAAACCCTCAGAATAATTTTTTGGTTGTGCAAACCAAATGGAATAATGACTTTGGCTTGTACCAAGTCTGAAACCAAGTGGATTTATTTTTTGTCCCATATTGCCCCACTAGACTTTAAACGTAAATTGCTAGGTAAATACTTTTCTCGATTATCTAATGTTTGATATGTTTCATAGTAGGATATATCTTTTAATACAATAGTAATATGACAGGTGGGTCTTTTTATCATATAACTACGCCCTCGAGCTCGAGGTTTTAATTTTTTCCTGGTAGTTCCTTTGTTGACTTCCGCTTTCCAAACTATTAAATCTTCTTTTTCGAAACCGTTATTGTGTTTAGCGTTTGCTGCTGCGGAATAAATCAATTTAAAAATGGGATAACATGCTCGATAAGGCATGAGTTCGAGTATCATAAGCGTTTCCTTATAGGAACGTCCGCGTATCTGATCAATTACTCTTCGTGCCTTGTGAACAGACATAGGTATATATTGGCCTAAAGCAGATACTT
>OZ024739.1:92500-95000 GCA_964016875.1 Fallopia convolvulus
GGAGGAACAATATCACACTTTTTGTTCAATAAGATACCAAAGTGGAAGTGGATGATTGACTCCCATACTAGAAAGAATCGCAGGAAATCCTTTGATAACACGGATTCCTATTTCTCAATGATATCCTGCGATCAAGACAATTGGCTGAATCCCGTAAAAGCATTTCATAGAAGTTCATTGATATCTTCTTTTTATAAAGCAAATCGACTTCGATTCTTGAATAATCCACATCACTTCTTCTTCTATTGTAACTGTAACAAAAGATTCTCTTTTTATATGGAAAAGGCCCGTATCAAGAATTATGATTTTACGTATAGACAATTCCTCAATATCTTGTTCATTCGCAACAAAAAATTTTCTTTGTGCGTCGGTAAAAAAAAACATGCTTTTTTGGAGAGAGATACTATTTCACCAATCGAGTCACAGGTATCTAACATATTCATACCTAACGATTTTCCACAAAGGGGTAACGAAAGGTATAACTTGTACAAATCTTTCCATTTTCCAATTCGATCCGATCTATTCGTTCGTAGAACTATTTACTCGATCGCAGACATTTCTGGAACACCTCTAACAGAGGAAGAAATAGTCAATTTGGAAAGAACTTATTGTCAACCTCTTTCCGATATGAATCTATCTGATTCAGAAAGGAAGAACTTGCATCAGTATCTGAATTTCAATTCAAACATGGGTTTGATTCACACTCCACGTTCTGAGAAATATTTACCATCCGAAACGAGTAAAAAATTGCGTCTTTGGCGAAATTGGCTAAAGAAAGGCGTTGAGAAAGGGCAAACCTTTCAACGAGATAGTGCTTTTTCAACTCTCTCAAAATGGAATCTATTCCAAACATATATGCCATGGTTCTTTACTTCGACAGGGTACAAATATCTAAATTTGATATTTTTAGATGCTTTTTCAGACCTATTGCCGATGCTAAGTAGCAGTCACAAATTTGTATCCAATTTTCATTATATTATGCACAAATCAGGATGGCGAATTCTTAAGCTAAAATGGCGAGCTCTTAAGCTAAAATTGTGGGGATTGTGGGCACCGATAAGTGAGATTTCAAGTGATATTTCGTGGAAGTGTTTCCGTAGGCTTCTTCGGTTCGAAGAAATGATTCATCGAAATAATGAGTCACCGTTGATATCGACACATCCGAGCTCGCCAAATGTTCGGGAGTTCCTCTATTCAAGCCTTTTACTTCTTCTTCTTGCTGGATGTCTCGTTCAGGTACTTCTTTTCTCAGTTTCCCTAGACTCTAGTGAGTTACAGACAGAGTTCGAGAGGATCAAATCTTTGGCGATTCCATCATACATGATTGGGGTGTACAAACTTGTGGATGGGTATCCTAAACCTGAACCGAATTCTTTCTGGTTACAGAATCTCTTTCTAGTTGCTCGGGAACAATTAGAAGATTTTCTAGCAGAAATACTGGGTTTTGCGCTATTTGGTGGTGGTCCCGCTTATGGGGTCAAATTTATACAGAAGATATTTTTCAATCTCATCGATCTCATAAGTATCATACCAAATCCCACCAATCGAATCACTTTTTCGAGAAATACGAGACATCTAAGTCATACAAGTAAAGAGATCTATTCATGGATAAGAAAAGGACACAGGTTTCAGACTCATGATGAAATAGAATCCTGGATCGAGACCTGTGATTGGTTTTTGGCTAAAGAGAGAGTTTACTCGTTTCATTTCTCCACCTTAAGGCCAGAAAAAGGGATTGATAAAATTCTATGGAGTCTGACTCATATTGATCATTTAGTAAAGAGTGACTATGGTTATCAAATGTTTGAACAAGCGGGAGCAATTTACTTACGATACGTAGTTGACATTCATCAAAAGGATCTAATGAATTATGAGTTCAATACATCCTGTTTAGCAGAAAGACGGATATTCCTTGCTCATTATCAGACAATCACTTATTCACAAATCTCGTGTAGGGCTAATAGTTTTCATTTCCCATCTCATGGAAAACAAAAAACCTTTTCGTTCCGCCTAGCCCTATCCCCCTCTAGGGGTATTTTAGTGATAGGTCCTATAGGAACTGGACGATCCTATTTGGTCAAATCCCTAGCGACAAACTCCTATCTTCCTTTCATTACGGTATTTCTGAACAAGCTGGATTTGAAAATAGTTATTGATGATCTCGATCCTGAGGCCTATATGGAAGCGCTTGATGGTGTGGATATTGATGGTATTGATGATGATAGCGATCCTGCTAAGGACTATATGGGTGCGCTTAAAGATGTGGACGATATTGATGATCGCGACTCTATTTATTCGAACTTGGACTCGGACCCGGAGTTGAGGGAGGAGTATACGGTGGATGATAAGATGCTTAGGTATATCATCGAGTTGGAAATAGACCTAGCTTCTATCAACTTGCAATTCGAATTGGCAAGAACAATGTCTCCTTGCATAGTATGGATTCCAAACATTCATGATCTGTATGTGGATGAGTCGGAGTCCCTCGGTTTATTATTGA
>OZ024739.1:112500-137500 GCA_964016875.1 Fallopia convolvulus
AACAATTATCTTATAATAATTATCATATAAGATAAGAAGGTAAAAACTTATCATATATCATATAGAATATAATATATATATATTAATATAATAATAGAAATAGAATAATATAAAGAATAGAATTTTATAATTTTATAAGGTCAAATAATAAGGTCAAAGATTATCTTATAATAAGAAGGTAAAAACTTATTATATAATAATCATAATTCAGAAATTGCAAAATCACAAAGGGGGTTTGTCATGATTTTTTTTCTACTAGGTAACTTATGCATGAAGATAGTCAATTCGGTCGTTGTGGTCGGACTCTATTATGGATTTCTGACCACATTCTCCATAGGGCCCTCCTATCTCGTCCTTCTCCGAACTCTGGTTATGGAAGAAGGAGAAGACGGAACCGAGAAGACGGTAGCAGCAACAACCGGTTTTATTATGGGACAGCTCATGATGTTCATATCGATCTATTATACGCCTCTGCATCTAGCATTGGGTAGACCTCATACAATAACTTTCCTAGCTCTGCCCTATCTTTTGTTTAATTTCTTCTGGAGCAATCATTTTGATTATGGATCTACTACCAGAAATTCAATGCGTAATCTCAGCATTCAATGTGTATTCCTGAATAATCTCGTTTTTCAATTATTAAACCATTTCGTTTTACCAAGTTCAACGTTAGCCAGATTAGTCAACATTTATATGTTTCGATGCAACAACAAGATGTTATTTGTAACAAGTAGTTTTGTTGGTTGGTTAATTGGTCACTTTTTATTCATGAAATGTGTTGGCTTGGTATTAGTCTGGATACGGCAAAATTTGTCTATTCGATCGATTATTCGATCTAATACGTACCTTAATGGAATTATTCGATCTAAGGGGTATAAGAAGTACAAGTACTCTGTGTCAGAATTGAAGGACCTTGTGTCAGAATTGAAGTACTTTGTGTTAGACTTGATAGGTTCTATGGATCGAATCTTTAGTATTCTCTTATTTATTAGCTGTGTCTACTCTTTAGGCAGAATGCCGTCACCCATTTTTAGTAGGAAACTGCAAGAAACCTCAAAAACGACAGAGAGGGGGGAAAGTGAGAAAGAAAGAGATGTAGAAATAGAAACAACTTTCGAAACGAAGGGGACTAAACAGGAACAAGAGGGATTCACCGAAGAAGACCCTTCTCCTTCCCTTTTTTCGGAAGAAAGGGAGGATCCGGACAAAATCGATGAAACGGAAAGGATCCGAGTGAATGGAAAGGACAAAACAAAGGATGAATTCCACTTTCACTTAACAGAAGAAGATAAAGACCTCTTCTGGTTTGAAAAACCCCCTGTGAGTCTTCTTTTCGACTATAAACGATGGAATCGCCCATTGCGATATATAAAAAATTATCGATTCGAACATGCTGTAAGAAACGAAATGTCACAATATTTTTTTTATACATGTCAAAGTGATGGAAAACAAAGAATTTCTTTTACATATCCATCCAGTTTATCAGCTTTTTTTGAAATGCTACGACAAAAAATGTATTTTTATTTTTTTACAACAAAAAAATCCGTCTGTGATGAACTGGATAAATTCTTCTATGATGAACTGCACAATTATTATTGTTGGATTTATACCAATGAAAAAAAATGGAGGAGCCTAAGGAACGAGTTTAGAGATAGAATTGAAGCCCTAGACAGAGGATCTCCTTATCTGGATGTACTCGAAAAAAAGACTCGATTATGCAATAATAAAACGAAAGAAGAATACTTGCCTAAAATATATGATCCTCTCTTAAACGGATCCTATCGTGGAATAATTCAAAAATTTTTTTTACCTTCAATCCTAAATGAAACTGCAGTCAAAAATTCGATAGAGACAAATTTGATAAATAAACTCAATAAAGTTCATAGTATCCTTCTTTTTAAGGGTAAGGAACTTAATGTTCATAATTTTGAAGAATTGTATCAGAAATTGGAAGGGAAAATAGCTACATTGGAAGAGAAATTGGTCCAGAAATTGGACCAGAAATTGGAAGAGAAATTGGGACAGAAAATATATACATTGGATAAAAAATCATTAGCAAGAGAATTGAGTCTTTTAATCGATGAATTTGCTGAAGAATCAACATCAAATTGGAAAGGAATTTCTTTATTTCCGGAACAAAGACGAATTGATTCAGAAGATCCAGAAAAAGTTTTGAAATTTTTAATCGAAAGAGTCATAATTGATCCCATCATTCAAACAATATGCGATACAGCCATAATTCCTCCCATGGAAAAAACAACGCGAAAAAAATCGATTGGAATAAAGAAAAAAGTCCCCCGATGGTCATACAAATTATTCAGCGAGGTAGAACAACTCGGAAAAACTGAAACAACGGAAGAGGGGGAAGAGTGGATAGTAGATCATCAAATTCGCTCGAGGAAAGCGAAACGTATAGTTATTTTTACGCAGGGTCCGGAGGATGCCGACCCTAGTATCAAAACTATGACGAAGCCTGATGAAATAGAAGAAGTGGATATGATAGATTATCCCTATGAAGCGGATTTTCGTCGAGACATAATCATTGGTTCTATGCGTGTTCAAAGACGTAAAACCCTTACGGGGAAAATGTTTCCCTCATATCCGTATTCCCCACTTTTTTTCGACAGAGTAGGATTTTCTTGGGATGTTCTTTTCGAACCATTCATATTATCAGTAATTGAGATTTCCGACCTAATACAAGACATTTTTAGAAAGGGTATAAAAGGAAGCGTAGCAAAAAGAATAAAGAGGTTGAAAAAAAAAAAAATGTACATGGAGGAAAACAAAAGCTACGAAGAAATTAAAAAAGAAGTCAATGAAATGGAAAAGGGGCGGGACGGGCAGGCGGAAATGGAACGAATAGAAAGGACACGAGAAAAACTATCAGACCTCTACGATCTCATTATTTATGCTCATGGAATAAGAGCTTGTATTTTACTAATTCAGTCGAGGCTTAGAAAATATATTGTATTACCTTCATTGATACTAGCTAAAAATATTGTCCGTTTCTTATTACGCCAAGAGTCCGAGTGGGAGCAGGATATAAGGGAGATGAATAGAGAAGCGTATGTTATATGCACCTATAATGGTATGCCATTACTAGAACCAGGAAGAAACGAAATTTTTCCTCAAAACTGGGCCGCAGAGGGTATACAAATAATGATAAGATTTCCTTTCCGTCTGAAACCTTGGCACCGATCTAAGATACGACCTTCTCGTAGGGATCCAAATCCAAAGCAGGACTTTCCTGTTTCTTTTTTAACGATTTTGGGACTGGAAACTGACCGTCCTTTTGGTTCTCCTCTCGTAGGACTTAGTATTTTGTTTCGTTATTATTTTGGACCCCCTTTGAAAAAACTCCAAAAAGCAATTATAAAATGGAGTTTTCGAGCTCTAAAAAGTTTCAAAGAAAGAACAAAATTATTGTTTCTAAAGGTCCAAAAAGAACCCCAAAAATTGAGAGAGGATTCGAGTGAAATAAAAAAAGATTCTATAATCAATAATCAGATTATTCATGAATCATCCATTCAAACCCGATCTATGGATTGGACAAATTATTCACTGACAGAAATCAAAATTAAAGATCTGACTGATAGAACAAGCACAATCAGAAATCAAATAGAAAGAATTACAAAAGACAAGAAAAATGGATTTCGAACTCTAAAGATAAATATTAGTCCTAACAAAACAAGTTATGGTGCTCAAAAATTAGCATCACTAAAAAATATTTTTCAGATATTAAAAAGAAGAAATGATCGATTAATCCGTAAATCACATTATTTTATAAAATGGATCGTGGAAAGGATATACACGGATATCCTTCTAGAGAGCTTTCCATATATCATTAATCATCTTACTAATAGTCTTTATAGGCCCATGGTCGTTATAAAACTTTTTCGTAAATTAAAAAAAAAATATTTTTTTGATTTTGATACAAAAGAGAAAAAGATAATTGAGCGTATTTCAACTATACAAAAAAAACTTTCACCTTCTCGTATTCGTCATAGGATTCAGACGAAGTCGGAGGTTTCTTTTAAATTATCCCTCGTGTCACAGGCCTATGTATTTTACAAATTATCACAAACCCAGGTTATTAACTTGTATAAGTTAAGATCTGTCCTTCAATATGACGGAGCGTCTTTATTTCTTAAGAATGAAATAAAAGATTATTTTCAAAGACAAGGAATAATTTCTTCCGAATTAAAACATAAGAAACTTCAGAATTCTGGAATGAATCAATGGACAAATTGGTTAAAGAGTCATTATACATACGATTTCTCTGGGCTAAAATGGTCTAAATTAGTACCGCAAAAATGGCGAAATAGAGTCAATCAACATTGTAGGGTTGAAAAAAAAATTTTAATCAAACGGGATTCATCTGAAAGAGAGGAAAAGGTTTCGTTATTGCTAAATAAAAACGATCATTTTCAAAAAATGTATAGATATGATCTTTTAGCATATCAATCGATTTCTTATGAAGATAAGAAGGACTTATATAATTACAACATACATAAACCGAAATTTGTTGATACGGGGGGGAGTATCCCTATTACTAATTTTATAAGAAAAGATTATTTTATGTATATAAAAAATCCAGATAGAAAATTTTTTGATACGAAAGGTCTTTTTTATCTCAAAATTAATAAAGATAAAGAAATCAACCCATCCAATCAAAAGGGTTTCTTTTCTTTTTTTGATTGGATGGGAATGAATGAAGAAAGACTAAATCGTCCTGTATCGAAGCCGATACCTTGGTTATTCCCACAATTTGAGTTATTTTTTAATGTATCTAAAATGAAACCCGGGTTTATACCAATTCATTCACTTATTTTTCATTTTAATGAAGATGTTAGTCAAAATAAAAATATCACTAAAAACAAAAAGGGGGATCTTATACTATCAAATGAAAAAGAAAAAAAATCTTTTGAATTTGAATTAGAGAATCAAGAAGAAAAAAAAACCATAGGTCAAAGAGATCTCGCATCAGATGCCCAAAACCGAGGGAACCCTAAATCTGTTCTCTCAAACCAACAAAAATATATGGAAGAACTTTATACGAAATCAGATATGAAAATGGGTAGAACGAAAAATCAACCCAAAAGCATTTGGACTTGGGAAATAGACTTAGATGCGTTCATGAAAGGATCTTTTGCTTTGCAATTAAAATGGATGCTGAGTCCTTTGACTATGGAATTATTCGATTATGCGCTGTCCGTACTTGAATTGGAAAAGGAAAGCAGAATGACAACAAAGTCTGGTTTCGGCTTTATTAAGAAGGAGGAGTTAATTCTGGATCCAATGCTAATCCGGGATTTGAATCTTTCAAAAATCCTAAAAGAGGGAATATTTATTATCGAACCAGTTCGTATACCTGTAAAACATAATGTAGAATTTATTATGTATCAAACCATAAGGATTTCTTTGGTTCATGAAATTAAACAAAAAAATAATCAAAAAAGATACAGAGAAAATATGGATAAGAATCGTTTTGAGGAATCGATTGCAAGACATCAAATGATGACGAAAAACAGAAACAAAAATCATTATGATTTGCTTGTTCCTGAAAATATTTTATCGTCTAGACGGCGTAGAGAATTGAGAATTCTAAGTTGTTTCAATTCAAGGAATAGTAATTGTGTGGATAAAAATGCAGTATTTTGCAATGGGAACAAGGTAAAAACCTTTGGTCAATTTTTGGATGAAAGCAAAGATCTTGATAGAGATAAAATGAAATTAATTAAATTCAAATTCTTTCTTTGGCCCAATTATCGATTAGAAGATTTAGCTTGTATGAATCGCTATTGGTTTGATACTAATAATGGTAGTCGTTTCAGTATGTTAAGGATACATATGTATCCACGATTGAAAATTGATTGATGATACAATTGTCTTCCCCTACGATATATATATATATCGGGTGGATAACTAGCTGCGCACATGCCTTGTCTTACACCCTTTTTTGATACATGAATACTAATTCAATGACGTATCAATTAGATCATAAAATGAATCAATAAGGAAATTCGGATTGATTCTTGTGTATACCAGATCAAAATACCTCGCATTATTATTACTGATCAGTAAAATTCATATTCGTAAAATAAAAAAAGTAAATTAATAAAAAAATTGACGCATAGAATAAATAAAAAAAAAGATAAGAAGAAATGCGCCCCCCACCTACATACTTGAGACCTTCTCCTAGAAAAAAACTTGCAACACCCAATCCATTTGGAATTCCATCAACTATCCGCCTGTCAAAAAAATTAACTAGTTCGGACAACCCTCTTACACTCCGAATTACATATGTTGTATAAAAAGCATCTATGTAAGCACGATGATGGGCCCAATCATATATTCCATTTTGAATTTTGTCCGAAAAAACCCTATTTCGATACCCTTTGGCAAAAAAATTAATTAAGGCAAAATTTTGTAAGGACGAATAAATGGGTTTATATAAAAAAGACGCTATAACTATTCCAGAATAAGCTATACTAACCGAAAGGGTCGCATTTAACACAAATTCCGACCAATCAAAAAAAATTTCATCATTCAATTTTTGATGTAAAAGATTTACAGATGGGGTTAACCATTTGGACAATATATCCAAATCTATGCCTTCTTGATTGAAAGGAATTCCTAGGAATCCAATGAACAAAGTAAAAAAAATCAATACAAGTAGAGGGAATAACATAGTATTATCTGATTCGTGAGGATATGGCGCAATTTTTTTATTGTCACTATTATTAATAATAATAAAGGATCGCATAGGGTTTTTTAGATTTTCGTGTGAATTCTTAGAAAAGCTTTCATTATTTTTTATTGGTAACAAAGTTAATAAACGAAAATTTTTGTTAATATTAATAAGTTTCAGTCCATCTTGACCCCATAAAGATATTGAATAGAAGGAACTACTTTTTTTGCCGTTGTAATTTTGAAAATGAATGTTTAAATGACCCTCAAACATAAGTAAATAGATGCGAAACATATAAAATGCTGTTAATCCTGCTGTAGTCCAGGATATGATTGCGAAAGTTGGTGAATACAACCAAGCATCATTAAGAATTTCATCTTTGGACCAAAAACAAGCAAGAGGTGGAATACCAGAAAGAGAAAGTGTACCTAAAAAAAAAGCAGTTTGTGTGATTGGCACGTGTTTTTTTAAACCCCCCATAAAAACCATATTCTGGTTTTTATCTGGAGAATACCCAACAATAGCTTCCATAGAATGAATAATAGATCCAGACCCTAAAAACAACAAGGCTTTTGAGTAAGCATGCGTAATTAAATGGAATAAAGCAGCGCGATAAGACCCCATACCTAGAGCTAACATCATATACCCCAATTGAGACATTGTAGAATAAGCTAAACTTCTCTTAATGTCTTTTTGGGCAAGAGCTAAAGTGGCTCCTAAAAGTACTGTTATTATACCTATTAAAGCGATTAGATGTAGTATGGGGGGGATGACTATCAAAAGAGGAAAAAGTCGAGCGACAAGAAAAATCCCCGCAGCTACCATAGTAGCAGCATGTATAAGAGCCGAAATCGGAGTAGGCCCCTCCATAGCATCAGGTAACCATACGTGAAGGGGGAATTGGGCGGATTTGGCAACTGCACCAGCAAACAATAAGAAAGTACATACAGTTCCAACTAAAAAATGGACTTCGTTATTATAAATCAAGGTATTGAATATTTCGAACAAATCGCGAAATTCAAAACTGCCTGTTAGCCAATAAAGACCTAAAATGCCTAATAATAAACCAAAATCCCCTACACGATTAGTTACAAACGCTTTTTGACAAGCATTTGCTGCAGCAGGTCGTGTAAACCAAAAACCTATTAATAGATACGAACACATTCCAACTAATTCCCAAAAAATATAAATTTGTATTAAATTTGAACTAGTAACTAAGCCAAGCATAGAAGTATTGAAAAAATTCAGATAAGCAAAGAATCTCAAATATCCTTGATCATGAAACATATAATTGTCACTATAAATAAGAACTAGAATACCAACAGTAGTAATTAACATTAACATAATAGAAGTAAGTGGATCAACCAAATAACCGAACTCTAAAGAAAAATCATTATTGATGGTCCAAGACCATACAGTTTGATAGATGGAACTGCTATCTATTTGCTGAATAGACAATTTCATTGAAAAAATCATAATTATAGTTAACAACAAAATACTAGGAAAAGCCCACATACGCCTAAGATTTTTTGTTGTCTTCGGAAAAAGAAGAAGGCCTGCTCCGATTAACAAAGGAACTGTAAGTGGAATAAAAGGTATGATCCATGCATTTTGGTAGATATGTTCCATAAAAAATAAAAATTGATTTTCGATTCACCGGCTCTTACCTCTTTCGAAGGAGGTCAATAAAAACAATTAAGATATGCGATAATATAATTTTATTTCTATTCAAAAGCGAAATTCTTAGAATAAGCATTTTTTATTTATTAATATTCAACTCAAGAAGTTCTAATTGGTCAAATGACCAAATAGTTTTTAGTGCAAATAAATATTTAAGTTATTAATTAAAGTTTTCAAACCTATGAAAATAGAGAATATCAAAAATTTATACCTTTCATTATTCTGTTGATAAATCCATAAATAGAAAAATGATCAAAAATTCGACCAAATAAAAAAATACGTAAGTCCGATACTGATATGAATCACAAGATCTACTATGAATCACAAGATCTACTAAAATTCATAATCTAATTTAAGTCAAAAACTCGGAATTTTTTTTCGATGCTAGGACTTTACTTTACTTTCGACTTTACATAAAATAAAATAAAAAAAATGGATAAAAACATATCAAATCCTGCCTACTCTAACTAAATAACAAGTCTTGGTTCAATAAAAATTGAAAAAAAATGCCACGTATTTGTTAAAAAGAGTCAAGTTTCTATTAGGTAATTAGGTAAAAGTAGCCTACTTAACTCTTCTAAATTTAAACCTTTCGAGGGGTTTATTATATGACATGTAAATAAAATATGAAATACAAAAAAAGAGAAGTCATATAACAAAAAGAAACGGAAATAGAAGTCGAAAGTTTGCTTCTTTTTTTTTTATGGTACATCGTATTCTATAAAATTTGAATAAAAAGGGGGGCGGCTCGCATAATCTATCTGATAGGTCATTTTCATATATTTTTCGTTTTTTGGAGATATTTTCTAAAATAAAAAACTTAGAATAAAAAAGGGTCCTATAACTAAAAAACTAAAAAAAATAGGCCAGAAAGATTCCTTTGCTTTGAATACTAGATGTCTTTCACATCCAACTAGAATAATGAATAACCTATTCATTTTTGAATGGCAGTTCCAAAAAAGCGTACTTCAATTTCCAAAAAACGTATTCGTAAAAATTTTTGGAAAAGAAAAGGATATTCGGCATCATTAAAAGCTTTTGCATTAGCGAAATCTCTTTCTACCGGGAATTCGAAAAGTTTTTTTATACGAAAAATAAATAATCAAATGTTAGAATAATCTGAATTGATCTGACTCAAAAAACCTTCTACAAAATTTCCTTTAGCATTTATATTCATAAAAAAGTCGAAAAACGGAATCATTTCATTTTTTAATATAGAAACAGAATTAATCCTTTGTATTCATTAAATTTTTTTTGAATTAATCAACATCAAGGAAACTAAACCATGCTTCTTTCTTATGATATGTAAACCCACTTTATACGGTACTTTTTTGTTTGAAAACTAGAGGATTTCACTACCCATCTTTTTTTAGTATATTTTATCATTTCTGGGATGGGGATTCTGACTTTCCCCATCAACCGGCCGGTCCCAATAACCAATCGAAAATTAAAGTGGGTTTTAGATCTATGAAAGAGCAAACAAAAAATCTTTAGGCAAAAAGGGATGCTTAATCTTAATAGATAATAGAATGAATTCTATTAAAACCTTTCCCTCCCGGATTCGTTATGTTTCTAAATTGTTATACATCTTTTTTTATCTTTACTTCGAAAATTAAAATGAAAAAAAGTTAATAATTTTTTATTCATTTTTTCTATTTTCAATTTCGATTTTGTGGGATATTCTATACGAAGAATTTTTCTTAGGAAATCAAAATATATCTTTAGAACTTTCTCAAAAATACTATTGTATATATTTTGTATATATTTCTATTCCTTAGAAAGAAAACCAAAATATTCGAATGTTTTATATTATAAAAAAATTACCGTTGGATTGACTCTTTCAATCTCGACGATTAAAGAGAAAAAGGCTATTATGATTTCAAACAAGCCGCTATGGTGAAATTGGTAGACACGCTGCTCTTAGGAAGCAGTGCTAGAGCGTCTCGGTTCGAGTCCGAGTAGCGGCACAGCCTTTTAAAAATTCGAAAAGGTAATCTAATAGTCCTAGAATAAATAATAATCACAACGAGAAAAATTTCATTCTTAATTTCTATTTGACTCGGGATTTGTAATTGAGAGATCTCTTTTCTTTTTATATATAAATTCTTATGATATTTTTGACTTTAGAGCACCTTTTCAATCATATTTCCTTTTCGATCGTTTCAATTGTAATTACAATTCATTTAATAACTTTAGTAGTCAACGAAATAGTAGAACTCGACAATTCATTAGAAAAGGGTATGCTACTGACTTTTTCCTGTATAACAGGATTATTAAGTATTCGGTGGATTTTTTCGGGGCATTTCCCGTTAAGTGATTTATATGAATCATTAATCTTCCTTTCGTGGAGTTTTTATATTATTCATATGATTCCTTATTTTAAAAACCTTAACAAAATTGTAAATGCAATAACAGCGCCCGGTGCTATTTTTACCCAAGGCTTTGCTACTTCGGGCTTTTTAGCTCAAATGAAGCAATCCACAATATTAGTACCCGCTCTTCAATCCCAGTGGTTAATGATGCATGTAAGTATGATGATATTGGCCTATGCAGCCCTTTTATGCGGATCATTATTATCAGTAGCCCTTCTAGTCATTACATCTCAAAACAATATAAGCCTTGCTGGTAAAAAAAAACTTTTATTAAACGAGTCTTTGTTCTTCGGGAAGATCCAATATATCAACGAGGAAACCAATATTTTACAAAGCACCTATTTCTTTTCTCTTAGGAATTTTTATAGGTCCCAGTTAATTGAACAATTAGATCATTGGAGTTCCCGTGTTATTAGTCTAGGATTTGTCTTTTTAACCATAGGTATCCTTTCAGGAGCAGTATGGGCTAATGAAGCTTGGGGGTCATATTGGAATTGGGATCCAAAGGAAACGTGGGCTTTTATTACTTGGACCATATTCGCAATTTATTTACATATTAAAACAAATATCAATTTGAAAAGTGAAAATTCTGCAATTGTGGCTTCTCTAGGGTTTCTTATTATTTGGATATGCTATTTTGGGGTCAATTTATTAGGAATAGGATTACATAGTTATGGTTCATTTCTATTAAAAAGCACCTAATTTGAATTGAAGAAAGGACCTAACCTGACGAATAAAACTACAGCACAGGGTATGTTCCCTATACATATAAAAAAGCAAGTCTCGTCGAGAACCATTTGAATCAATTAGTATAGTGATTCAAATGGTTCTCACAAACGTCAAACTGTCCGATTTAAATTAGAATTAATTCGTTTTTATGTGTTACGTAAAAAAGAATGGAAACTATCTATAAAAAAAATTAGATAGAACAGCTTCTACCTTCTCAACTGATAATGAGAGAACGAAATCTGGGTAAATGCCAATACCTATTACTGGTAGAAAGATAACGAGTGAAACAAATAATTCTCGCGGACCTGAATCAAAAAATGAAGAGTTTGCGTTATTTAATAACTTGTATCCATAGAACATTTGGCGTAACATAGATAATAAATAAATAGGAGTTAATATCATTCCAATTGCCATTCCAAAAGTAGTTAAGACTTTTGCCATGAAAAAAATTTTTTGGCTGGTAATTATTCCAAAAAAGACTATTAATTCGGCAAAAAAACCGCTCATGCCCGGTAACGCAAGGGAGGCCATCGAAAAAGTGCTGAAAAGTGTGAATATTTTTGGCATTGAAATGGCTATTCCGCCTATTTCGTCGAGATAAACAAGACGTATTCTATCATAACTTGTTCCTGCTAGGAAAAAAAGAGCAGCACCAATAAAGCCATGAGAGATTATTTGTAAAATGGCCCCGTTGAATCCTATATCAGTTATAGAACTAATTCCTATAATTATGAAACCCATATGAGATACCGAGGAATATGCTATTCTTTTTTTTAAATTACGCTGTCCCGGAGATGCTGAAGCTGCATAGATTATTTGCATTGTGCCTACTATCATCAACCAAGGAGAAAAGACAGAATGCGCGTGAGGTAATAATTCCATATTGATCCGAACCAACCCATAGGCTCCCATTTTCAATAGGATTCCGGCTAAAAGCATACAAGTACTATAATGCGCTTCTCCATGGGTATCTGGCAACCATGTATGTAGAGGTATAATCGGCGATTTGACAGCAAAAGCAATAAGAAAGCCAATATAGAATATTATTTCTAATCCCACAGGATACGATTGGTTAGCTAACGTTTCAAAATTTAATGTCGGTTCATTAGAACCATATAACCCTATACCCAAAACTCCGATTAACAGAAAAACGGAACCTCCTGCAGTGTACAAAATAAACTTTGTAGCTGAGTATAGACGTTTCTTTCCTCCCCATATGGATAAAAGTAGATAAACGGGAATTAATTCTAATTCCCACATTAGAAAAAAAAGTAAAAGGTCTCGAGAAGAAAATAATCCTATTTGACCGCTATACATTGCTAACATCAAGAAATGGAATAATCGGGAATCCCGAGTAACCGGCCAAGCCGCTAAAGTAGCTAAAGTCGTGATGAATCCAGTTAGTAAAACGGGTCCGATAGAAAGCCCATCAATTCCCAACCTCCAATGGAAATCAAAAAAGCGAATCCAGTTATAATCTTCAGCCAATTGTATTAATGGGTCGTCTGGTTGGAAATGATAACAGAATACATAGATTGTTAAGAGGAATTCTAATATACATATACACATAGTATACCATCGAATTACCTTATTACCCCTCTGAGGGAGGAAGGCAATAAATGAACCCGCAAATATAGGTAAAACGACAATTAAGGTTAACCAAGGAAAAGAATTCGTGGTAAAGACAAAATACACTTGGACTAAAAAACCCGTACTCGAAATAAGATATATATATATATTTCATTTCGAGCGCGGGTTTTTGTCGGTAAACAAAAATAAAAAGGATTTAAGTGGAGTTTTCTGGAACGTATCAATAAGCTAGCCCCATACTGCGAGTTGTTTCATGCCATAAATAAACTCGAACACTCAAAAAATCTGTTGGACAGGCGGATTCGCATCTCTTACAACCAACACAGTCCTCTGTTCTTGGGGCGGAAGCTATTTGCTTCGCTTTACACCCGTCCCAAGGTATCATTTCTAATACATCTGTGGGGCAGGCTCGGACACATTGAGTACACCCTATACATGTATCATAAATCTTTACTGAATGTGACATTGGATCTATACCTTTTTTTTGAATCTCATTGGTTTCGATCTAGTATATAACCCTGTATTGTATGTAAATGAATTACATATGCAAAGACCAGACGAATCGATGATTCACCAGAACTTGTCGAATCAATTTTTTCTGGGTCGGTTTAGAAAAGAGGTCCAAAATGCTTTGATTTCTTAGATTTTCGAAGTTCTATATCTATATACTTAGTAATGGAATCTAATTTGAATTTATAACTCGTCAAATTTCTATAATAATAATACTACTTATTCAACAAATTCGCTTGATTAATACGAGTTGATTTTCTGTTACGATAAATTGCGGAAACAATAGCCGGCCCAATAGCTGCTTCAGCGGCTGCAATAGCTATAACAAAGATGGAGAAAATGTTTCCTTTTAGTTGACGACTATCAAAAAAGTCAGAAAACGTTACGAAATTCAGATTAACCGCATTCAATATAAGTTCAAGACACATAAGAGCTCTAACTAAATTTTGGCTTGTGATTAATCCATAGATACCGATAGAAAATAAATAGGCACTCAAAACAAGTACATGTTCGAGCATCATTGAGCAACTCCTTATCATTATCAATCTTGATTCATCTCAATATGAACAAAAAAATCATTCAATCGAATATACCAAAAAAATACAGAGCAAAGAAGTATTTTAGTAATAGATTGATATTCATATTTTATATTATACATCAACTCTATTTGAATTGAACCGAAATGGATACGAAAAACGAGAAAAAGAATCAAGTTGGATTTGGAGTAACGCGTTTCATTTTAAGTATTTTTAATCTTATTGACGGGCCACCGCAATTGCACCGATCAAAGCAACTAAAAGAATTATCGAAATGAGTTCAAATGGGAGAAAAAAATCTGTTGATAAATGAATTCCAATTTGTTGACTATTATTTATCAAATCTTGTTCTATAATCTGGTTTAATTTTGTAGTCCAAATAATTCCGTACCATGACGTATTTAGAATAGTAGTAATTAATAAAACAAAAATACTGGTACAAACTAACAAAGTAATTCTGTCTCCAAAAGTCCAAAGGCGGAAATTTTTGTCATATTCGAACCCGTTGATGAACATTACAGCAAATATGATTAAAACATTTATAGCTCCTACGTAAATAAGGAGTTGTGCAGAAGCTACAAATTGAGAGTTTGCTAGAATATAGAATAAAGATATACAAACAAGAACCAATCCTAACGAAAAAGCAGAAAAAATGGGATTGGTAAATAATACCACTCCGAGGCCTCCTAATATAAGACCTGATCCCAGAAAGACTAAAAGAAAATCATGTATTGGTCCAGGTAAATCCATTCTATCAAAAAAAGATATAAAAAATCAGATTCTTTCATGATCTTATTGAACTGACCAGGATAAAAAAAAATAAGTTAAGCTGCTCGACTTAAGACACGTTCCTAGTTGGATGCGTATCGAATGGATACGAATTGATGTAGGTACAGTTAGTGTACAAATTGGATTCCTTATATGAAAGGATAGCTCGAATCTAGTTGAAATCGTTACATAAAAAAATTCCAAGTAAATCCGCAATTTTCAGGACCCAATCAAATCAATAGTTGTTATTTTGAGTTTCGTTATTCACAAAGAAAAAACCTGTTAAATTTATATAACAACCGTAGTAATTTAGTAAAAATTTAGTAATAAAGTACTCAAAAAAAGGTTTTTGAATTTATCAAGGCATTTCTTTTTTATTGAATTGAGGCCAATTCACGATAGTTCGGATTGTGTAATCGTCAATTATTGATATTGGTAAACGGCCTAAAGCAATTTGATTATAATTTAACTCATGACGATCATACGTAGAAAGCTCATATTCTTCAGTCATTGATAAACAATTTGTTGGACAATACTCAACGCAGTTACCACAAAATATACAGATTCCAAAATCAATACTGTAATTAAGCAGTCGTTTCTTTCGAATATCAGTTTCCAATTTCCAATCTACAACAGGCAGATCTATAGGACATACACGAACACATACCTCACAAGCAATGCATTTATCGAATTCAAAGTGGATTCGACCACGAAAACGTTCTGATGTGATCAATTTTTCATAAGGGTATTGAATAGTTACAGGTAAACGATTAGCATGGGATAAGGTAATCAGAAAACCTTGACCAATGTACCTAGCCGCCCGTACTGTTTGTTGACCATAATTCAGGAACCCAGTTACCATAGGGAACATATCCTAAATTTCGATAAAAATTTTTTGTTTGTTTCTTTTTCTTGTTTGGAACCGGTTATCAATATATTTACTTGTAAATAGAAAAGAGTCTATTTTGCTTATCTTATAGTGAAAGAAGTTGGGAAGAAGTTGTTAATAATAAATTACCTAAAGAAATAGGTAAAAGAAATTTCCACCCAAGATTTAATAATTGGTCCATTCTCAATCTAGGTAAAGTCCATCTTGTTGTGATCGAAATGAACAAGAACAAAAAAGTTTTCGCTAGTGTAATGAAAATAGCAATTGTTGTTTCAAAGACCCCATCCCTTGCATTTATTCCAAAAAGGTCAGTAACGAATATGTACGGAATAGAGAAATTCCAGCCTCCCAAGTAAAGAACTGTTACAAATAATGAAGAAACTAGTAGATTTAGATAGGAAGCAACATAAAATAAACCAAATTTAATACCTGAATATTCTGTTTGATAACCTGCTACTAATTCTTCCTCTGCTTCTGGTAAATCAAAGGGCAATCTTTCACATTCGGCTAGAGAAGAAATTATAAAAACGAGAAATCCTATAGGTTGACGCCACAAATTCCACCCCCATAAACCATATTTTGACTGTGCTTCAACTATATCAACTGTACTTAAACTGTTAGATAATTCTAGTCGGTGATAAGAGCCCATTTATCATCGCTATTACAGAACCGTACATGAGATTCTCACCTCATACGGCTCCTCGAGGGTCCCGCATAAATCTAAGGATTGCTTCGATATTCTTTAATTTCACAATTTTTGTAGGATAGATAGAGTCAAAAGTAATCGAAAGGTCCCGAATTAGACCAATGGAATTCTGTCTGCTATACTAAAGGGCTTCTGAATTGATCTCATCCTTTACTTTTTTTGATTAATTTCGAATTTATATATATATATTTTTATATTTTTTTTATATAATTTTTCTAATTTAATAATAATATATTTTCAGTTTTTTTGAGACTTTAGTTATAAACCCTTTAGAAAATACTCTTTTTAGAAATATTAATAGATATTTCACCCTACCCGTTTTGATTAGAAAAAATGGACATGAAGTGTAGTTTTCTTAATAGAGTTATAGGTTATAGGAATAATAAAAAATTTTGCAATTGCATTCTTTCTATTTTTTCTTCCTTTTGTATTGTAGCAAAAAAAAGGAAGTAAAGGATTACTTCGTTCCTGATAGTCATTCATTTTATCGGTGGATAGCAACATACTCTGGATCGGAATTCTGGGGAGTACTACTTGATCATTTCTACTAATTTTAAGCCCCAACCAGTATTTCGTTTATGTGGAATTTTTTTCCGATAACTTAAAAAAAAAGTCTCTATTACTAATCCTTTGTATACCTTGGTGTTCCTAACCATCCACTCAGTTTTGCTCAATCTTTTCGACAATTCGTACCATCTCATGTATAGTAATACATATAAACGATAGCACGAACTCCAAAGAATGGATCTGTTTAACCCGCTTCAAGTCATGATAACTAATCAATCAGTCTTGGGGTAAATAGCTGTTCTTTACTGCTTCTATTTACTTCTATTAACGTCGGCGTAATTCTTGTACACAGGAAATGAGACTCAATCTTTTTACTGCGAATTTTGAAGCAGTTTTCTTTCACTCATCTAACTATCTGGTTTAGTTCATCAACCCGAAGGTTGAATAAAAAAGAAAGTTTTCTATTCAACGTATTTTAGTTCATTCTTAGAAAACTCTCGAAAGAAAAAATTTGTGGAAATTTTCTGCCTCAACGAATCACACGTAGAGATATTGATAACACGCATAGAGTTAATGGTATTTCATAACTAATAGATTGGGCAGCAGCCCGTAGACCGCCTAAAAAGGAATATTTATTATTTGATCCATATCCTGACATAAGAAGTCCAATGGGAGCAATACTTGAAATGGCGATCCATAAGAAAACGCCATTACTGAGATCGACTAGAATAAGCCGAGAGCTAAAAGGAATTACCGAATAACTTAGTAAAATTGATATGACTGCTATGGAGGGCCCAACACTAAATAAACCCTTATCGCCTCTTGCTGGAAGAAGGTTCTCTTTGAAAAGTAGTTTTGTTCCATCTGCTAGAGCTTGAAGAATTCCCAAGGGGCCGGCATATTCAGGTCCAATACGTTGTTGTATCCCTGCGGATATTTCTCTTTCTAACCACACAATTACTAGTACACCTATTGTTATTCCAAAAATAAGAATCAAAATAGGTACAAGCATCCATATAGTTCCATAGACTTCTTTTAAGGATTCCAATATGGAAAAAGAATTGATAGCTTGTACTCCTGTTGTATCAATTATCATTTCAACGATCAATTTCTCCCATAATGATATCTATGCTACCTAGTATTGTCATAATATCAGCCAATTTCATTCTTTTAACTAACTGAGGAAGAATTTGCAAATTGATAAAACCCGGCGGGCGAATTTTCCATCTCCATGGAAAAGCACTCTGATCTCCTATCAAATAAATTCCTAATTCACCCTTTGGGGCTTCGACTCTTACATAAAGTTCTTGTCTCGATAACTCAAAAGTGGGGGCGGGCTTTTTACTAATGAATCGATATTCAAAATTATTCCACTCAGTATCTCTTACTCTACTAAAGCGTCGGATTTCTAAATTTTCATAGGGCCCCCCCGGAATGCCTTCTAGAGCTTGCTGAATAATTTTTACAGATTCCATCATTTCCCCAATTCGGATTAAATAACGAGCTAATGAATCGCCTTCCTTCTGCCATTGAACTTCCCAATCAAATTCTTCATAACATTCATAACGATCAATTTTACGAAGATCCCATTGTATTCCGGAAGCCCGTAACATTGGCCCCGACAACCCCCAATTTATTGCCTCTTCTCCGCCAATAATGCCCACCCCTTCGACTCGTTCTAAAAAAATAGGATTTCGCGTAATAAGCTTTTGATATTCAGCAATTGCTGTTAAAAAATACTCACAGAAATCCAAACATTTATCTATCCAGCCGTAAGGTAAATCGGCAGCGACCCCCCCGATACGAAAAAAATTATGCATCATTCTCATGCCAGTGACAGCTTCGAATAGATCATATATCAACTCTCTTTCTCTGAAAATGTAGAAAAAGGGGGTCTGTGCACCAATATCCGCCATAAAAGGCCCTAGCCATAATAAATGAGAAGCTATCCGACTCAACTCCAACATAATAACTCGAATATAGCTAGCCCTTTTAGGTACTTGAATATTTCCTAACTGTTCTGGTGCATTTATAGTTATTGCTTCTGTAAACATAGTAGCTAAATAATCCCAACGTGTTACATAAGGCAAATATTGTATAATTGTTCGGTTTTCCGCAATTTTTTCCATCCCTCTGTGCAAATAACCTACTATTGGTTCACAGTCAACAACATCTTCACCATCTAAAGTAACAATGAGTCGAAGAACGCCATGCATTGATGGGTGGTGAGGCCCCATATTGACTATCATTAGATCTTTTCTTGTAACTGGTCCAGTCATAAGTTTTTTACGTATTTCTTCTTCCATGAATTGCTGAAAACGAAAAAAAGTTCATCAAAATTGAAGATCGAATAAATCAAAGAAAATAATTTTTCAAATTAACGTTTTTTTATCGCTCGAATATTCAATTGGCTGATTAATTCTTTATAACGTATTCCACTTTTTTTTGAAAAATAAGCCAGAAGTCGTTGACGTTTTCCCAAAATTTTCCGTAGACCTCTCTGCGATGAATAGTCTTTTTTGTGTAATTCCAAATGTGAGCTAAGTCTCCGTATTTTATTGGTGAAACAGACTACTTGAAATTCAACAGACCCCTTCTTTTCTTCTTGCGAAATAACTGACATGAATGAATTTTTTGTCATAACTTTAGGAATCCCTATAAATAGATATAATTTAATTTTTAATTTCACTTCGTCAATTTTTTTATTAATTTACTTTTTTTATTTTACGAATATGAATTTTACTGATCAGTAATAATAATGCGAGGTATTTTGATCTGGTATACACAAGAATCAATCCGAATTTCCTTATTGATTCATTTTATGATCTAATTGATACGTCATTGAATTAGTATTCATGTATCAAAAAAGGGTGTAAGACAAGGCATGTGCGCAGCTAGTTATCCACCCGATATATATATATATCGTAGGGGAAGACAATTGTATCATCAATCAATTTTCAATCGTGGATACATATGTATCCTTAACATACTGAAACGACTACCATTATTAGTATCAAACCAATAGCGATTCATACAAGCTAAATCTTCTAATCGATAATTGGGCCAAAGAAAGAATTTGAATTTAATTAATTTCATTTTATCTCTATCAAGATCTTTGCTTTCATCCAAAAATTGACCAAAGGTTTTTACCTTGTTCCCATTGCAAAATACTGCATTTTTATCCACACAATTACTATTCCTTGAATTGAAACAACTTAGAATTCTCAATTCTCTACGCCGTCTAGACGATAAAATATTTTCAGGAACAAGCAAATCATAATGATTTTTGTTTCTGTTTTTCGTCATCATTTGATGTCTTGCAATCGATTCCTCAAAACGATTCTTATCCATATTTTCTCTGTATCTTTTTTGATTATTTTTTTGTTTAATTTCATGAACCAAAGAAATCCTTATGGTTTGATACATAATAAATTCTACATTATGTTTTACAGGTATACGAACTGGTTCGATAATAAATATTCCCTCTTTTAGGATTTTTGAAAGATTCAAATCCCGGATTAGCATTGGATCCAGAATTAACTCCTCCTTCTTAATAAAGCCGAAACCAGACTTTGTTGTCATTCTGCTTTCCTTTTCCAATTCAAGTACGGACAGCGCATAATCGAATAATTCCATAGTCAAAGGACTCAGCATCCATTTTAATTGCAAAGCAAAAGATCCTTTCATGAACGCATCTAAGTCTATTTCCCAAGTCCAAATGCTTTTGGGTTGATTTTTCGTTCTACCCATTTTCATATCTGATTTCGTATAAAGTTCTTCCATATATTTTTGTTGGTTTGAGAGAACAGATTTAGGGTTCCCTCGGTTTTGGGCATCTGATGCGAGATCTCTTTGACCTATGGTTTTTTTTTCTTCTTGATTCTCTAATTCAAATTCAAAAGATTTTTTTTCTTTTTCATTTGATAGTATAAGATCCCCCTTTTTGTTTTTAGTGATATTTTTATTTTGACTAACATCTTCATTAAAATGAAAAATAAGTGAATGAATTGGTATAAACCCGGGTTTCATTTTAGATACATTAAAAAATAACTCAAATTGTGGGAATAACCAAGGTATCGGCTTCGATACAGGACGATTTAGTCTTTCTTCATTCATTCCCATCCAATCAAAAAAAGAAAAGAAACCCTTTTGATTGGATGGGTTGATTTCTTTATCTTTATTAATTTTGAGATAAAAAAGACCTTTCGTATCAAAAAATTTTCTATCTGGATTTTTTATATACATAAAATAATCTTTTCTTATAAAATTAGTAATAGGGATACTCCCCCCCGTATCAACAAATTTCGGTTTATGTATGTTGTAATTATATAAGTCCTTCTTATCTTCATAAGAAATCGATTGATATGCTAAAAGATCATATCTATACATTTTTTGAAAATGATCGTTTTTATTTAGCAATAACGAAACCTTTTCCTCTCTTTCAGATGAATCCCGTTTGATTAAAATTTTTTTTTCAACCCTACAATGTTGATTGACTCTATTTCGCCATTTTTGCGGTACTAATTTAGACCATTTTAGCCCAGAGAAATCGTATGTATAATGACTCTTTAACCAATTTGTCCATTGATTCATTCCAGAATTCTGAAGTTTCTTATGTTTTAATTCGGAAGAAATTATTCCTTGTCTTTGAAAATAATCTTTTATTTCATTCTTAAGAAATAAAGACGCTCCGTCATATTGAAGGACAGATCTTAACTTATACAAGTTAATAACCTGGGTTTGTGATAATTTGTAAAATACATAGGCCTGTGACACGAGGGATAATTTAAAAGAAACCTCCGACTTCGTCTGAATCCTATGACGAATACGAGAAGGTGAAAGTTTTTTTTGTATAGTTGAAATACGCTCAATTATCTTTTTCTCTTTTGTATCAAAATCAAAAAAATATTTTTTTTTTAATTTACGAAAAAGTTTTATAACGACCATGGGCCTATAAAGACTATTAGTAAGATGATTAATGATATATGGAAAGCTCTCTAGAAGGATATCCGTGTATATCCTTTCCACGATCCATTTT
Source organism: Fallopia convolvulus (assembly GCA_964016875.1). NCBI lineage: Eukaryota > Viridiplantae > Streptophyta > Magnoliopsida > Caryophyllales > Polygonaceae > Fallopia > Fallopia convolvulus. Next base: position 134,517 of record OZ024739.1, read on the forward strand.
ATAAAATAATGTGATTTACGGATTAATCGATCATTTCTTCTTTTTAATATCTGAAAAATATTTTTTAGTGATGCTAATTTTTGAGCACCATAACTTGTTTTGTTAGGACTAATATTTATCTTTAGAGTTCGAAATCCATTTTTCTTGTCTTTTGTAATTCTTTCTATTTGATTTCTGATTGTGCTTGTTCTATCAGTCAGATCTTTAATTTTGATTTCTGTCAGTGAATAATTTGTCCAATCCATAGATCGGGTTTGAATGGATGATTCATGAATAATCTGATTATTGATTATAGAATCTTTTTTTATTTCACTCGAATCCTCTCTCAATTTTTGGGGTTCTTTTTGGACCTTTAGAAACAATAATTTTGTTCTTTCTTTGAAACTTTTTAGAGCTCGAAAACTCCATTTTATAATTGCTTTTTGGAGTTTTTTCAAAGGGGGTCCAAAATAATAACGAAACAAAATACTAAGTCCTACGAGAGGAGAACCAAAAGGACGGTCAGTTTCCAGTCCCAAAATCGTTAAAAAAGAAACAGGAAAGTCCTGCTTTGGATTTGGATCCCTACGAGAAGGTCGTATCTTAGATCGGTGCCAAGGTTTCAGACGGAAAGGAAATCTTATCATTATTTGTATACCCTCTGCGGCCCAGTTTTGAGGAAAAATTTCGTTTCTTCCTGGTTCTAGTAATGGCATACCATTATAGGTGCATATAACATACGCTTCTCTATTCATCTCCCTTATATCCTGCTCCCACTCGGACTCTTGGCGTAATAAGAAACGGACAATATTTTTAGCTAGTATCAATGAAGGTAATACAATATATTTTCTAAGCCTCGACTGAATTAGTAAAATACAAGCTCTTATTCCATGAGCATAAATAATGAGATCGTAGAGGTCTGATAGTTTTTCTCGTGTCCTTTCTATTCGTTCCATTTCCGCCTGCCCGTCCCGCCCCTTTTCCATTTCATTGACTTCTTTTTTAATTTCTTCGTAGCTTTTGTTTTCCTCCATGTACATTTTTTTTTTTTTCAACCTCTTTATTCTTTTTGCTACGCTTCCTTTTATACCCTTTCTAAAAATGTCTTGTATTAGGTCGGAAATCTCAATTACTGATAATATGAATGGTTCGAAAAGAACATCCCAAGAAAATCCTACTCTGTCGAAAAAAAGTGGGGAATACGGATATGAGGGAAACATTTTCCCCGTAAGGGTTTTACGTCTTTGAACACGCATAGAACCAATGATTATGTCTCGACGAAAATCCGCTTCATAGGGATAATCTATCATATCCACTTCTTCTATTTCATCAGGCTTCGTCATAGTTTTGATACTAGGGTCGGCATCCTCCGGACCCTGCGTAAAAATAACTATACGTTTCGCTTTCCTCGAGCGAATTTGATGATCTACTATCCACTCTTCCCCCTCTTCCGTTGTTTCAGTTTTTCCGAGTTGTTCTACCTCGCTGAATAATTTGTATGACCATCGGGGGACTTTTTTCTTTATTCCAATCGATTTTTTTCGCGTTGTTTTTTCCATGGGAGGAATTATGGCTGTATCGCATATTGTTTGAATGATGGGATCAATTATGACTCTTTCGATTAAAAATTTCAAAACTTTTTCTGGATCTTCTGAATCAATTCGTCTTTGTTCCGGAAATAAAGAAATTCCTTTCCAATTTGATGTTGATTCTTCAGCAAATTCATCGATTAAAAGACTCAATTCTCTTGCTAATGATTTTTTATCCAATGTATATATTTTCTGTCCCAATTTCTCTTCCAATTTCTGGTCCAATTTCTGGACCAATTTCTCTTCCAATGTAGCTATTTTCCCTTCCAATTTCTGATACAATTCTTCAAAATTATGAACATTAAGTTCCTTACCCTTAAAAAGAAGGATACTATGAACTTTATTGAGTTTATTTATCAAATTTGTCTCTATCGAATTTTTGACTGCAGTTTCATTTAGGATTGAAGGTAAAAAAAATTTTTGAATTATTCCACGATAGGATCCGTTTAAGAGAGGATCATATATTTTAGGCAAGTATTCTTCTTTCGTTTTATTATTGCATAATCGAGTCTTTTTTTCGAGTACATCCAGATAAGGAGATCCTCTGTCTAGGGCTTCAATTCTATCTCTAAACTCGTTCCTTAGGCTCCTCCATTTTTTTTCATTGGTATAAATCCAACAATAATAATTGTGCAGTTCATCATAGAAGAATTTATCCAGTTCATCACAGACGGATTTTTTTGTTGTAAAAAAATAAAAATACATTTTTTGTCGTAGCATTTCAAAAAAAGCTGATAAACTGGATGGATATGTAAAAGAAATTCTTTGTTTTCCATCACTTTGACATGTATAAAAAAAATATTGTGACATTTCGTTTCTTACAGCATGTTCGAATCGATAATTTTTTATATATCGCAATGGGCGATTCCATCGTTTATAGTCGAAAAGAAGACTCACAGGGGGTTTTTCAAACCAGAAGAGGTCTTTATCTTCTTCTGTTAAGTGAAAGTGGAATTCATCCTTTGTTTTGTCCTTTCCATTCACTCGGATCCTTTCCGTTTCATCGATTTTGTCCGGATCCTCCCTTTCTTCCGAAAAAAGGGAAGGAGAAGGGTCTTCTTCGGTGAATCCCTCTTGTTCCTGTTTAGTCCCCTTCGTTTCGAAAGTTGTTTCTATTTCTACATCTCTTTCTTTCTCACTTTCCCCCCTCTCTGTCGTTTTTGAGGTTTCTTGCAGTTTCCTACTAAAAATGGGTGACGGCATTCTGCCTAAAGAGTAGACACAGCTAATAAATAAGAGAATACTAAAGATTCGATCCATAGAACCTATCAAGTCTAACACAAAGTACTTCAATTCTGACACAAGGTCCTTCAATTCTGACACAGAGTACTTGTACTTCTTATACCCCTTAGATCGAATAATTCCATTAAGGTACGTATTAGATCGAATAATCGATCGAATAGACAAATTTTGCCG
>OZ024739.1:155000-157500 GCA_964016875.1 Fallopia convolvulus
AGATAGAACGAGATCCATTTTCCATCATCTCTAAGGGATTTCTTGGTTCGGGCCGAAGAAGCGAGGATCCCACCAAAGCGCCTTCTACTACTTCTAATAGGCCATCAACTAGATCCGAATCCGTCTCAACGAGTCTATAAGAAGTGATCCAATTTTTTTCATCGGGTCCGGGTAGAGACCAAAGATCTTGAGCGATCGATCCGGCAGAACAACTCAAAAGATAAAGAAGTATCGTTAATTTCTTCATGCTCGTTCCAAGTTCGAAGAACCATTTGTACAAATAAGGATCCCCTTCGTAACATGATTGCTTCTTCATATAGATAGATATAGGATCTATAAGGCAGCAATTATTTATAAGTACATTTTGTGCAACAGCCCTTCCTATCTGATAGAAAAGGATCCCATGATCCGGAACCGGTCTTAGATGGGCTCGCAACTCCCAAGTTTGTCTATGAAGAGCGAATCTAATTGTATTAGTGTCTATAATTGATTTCTTCTGTGTAATACAAATCGATAGGGCCTCATTGGTAATTGCTACAAGATCTCGTGCATTGTAACCCATGGCTATGGACCCGAATCCATTAGTATGGAACATTTTCTTTTCCAAGTGAAATCCCCTAGTATATGAAAGGGTGAAAACGTGCTTTCGTTGTTGTGGAATAAGAAGCCTTCGTATCTTAATGCATGTATTTAATTTATTCGGAGCTATTAGAGCGGGATCCACTTTTTGGGGAATATGAGTCGAAGCAATAACAAGAATATCTCTAGTGGACCGTCTTTCACAATCCCCGGAGAGATAGTTCAATAATAAACCGAGGGACTCCGACTCATCCACATACAGATCATGAATGTTTGGAATCCATACTATGCAAGGAGACATTGTTCTTGCCAATTCGAATTGCAAGTTGATAGAAGCTAGGTCTATTTCCAACTCGATGATATACCTAAGCATCTTATCATCCACCGTATACTCCTCCCTCAACTCCGGGTCCGAGTCCAAGTTCGAATAAATAGAGTCGCGATCATCAATATCGTCCACATCTTTAAGCGCACCCATATAGTCCTTAGCAGGATCGCTATCATCATCAATACCATCAATATCCACACCATCAAGCGCTTCCATATAGGCCTCAGGATCGAGATCATCAATAACTATTTTCAAATCCAGCTTGTTCAGAAATACCGTAATGAAAGGAAGATAGGAGTTTGTCGCTAGGGATTTGACCAAATAGGATCGTCCAGTTCCTATAGGACCTATCACTAAAATACCCCTAGAGGGGGATAGGGCTAGGCGGAACGAAAAGGTTTTTTGTTTTCCATGAGATGGGAAATGAAAACTATTAGCCCTACACGAGATTTGTGAATAAGTGATTGTCTGATAATGAGCAAGGAATATCCGTCTTTCTGCTAAACAGGATGTATTGAACTCATAATTCATTAGATCCTTTTGATGAATGTCAACTACGTATCGTAAGTAAATTGCTCCCGCTTGTTCAAACATTTGATAACCATAGTCACTCTTTACTAAATGATCAATATGAGTCAGACTCCATAGAATTTTATCAATCCCTTTTTCTGGCCTTAAGGTGGAGAAATGAAACGAGTAAACTCTCTCTTTAGCCAAAAACCAATCACAGGTCTCGATCCAGGATTCTATTTCATCATGAGTCTGAAACCTGTGTCCTTTTCTTATCCATGAATAGATCTCTTTACTTGTATGACTTAGATGTCTCGTATTTCTCGAAAAAGTGATTCGATTGGTGGGATTTGGTATGATACTTATGAGATCGATGAGATTGAAAAATATCTTCTGTATAAATTTGACCCCATAAGCGGGACCACCACCAAATAGCGCAAAACCCAGTATTTCTGCTAGAAAATCTTCTAATTGTTCCCGAGCAACTAGAAAGAGATTCTGTAACCAGAAAGAATTCGGTTCAGGTTTAGGATACCCATCCACAAGTTTGTACACCCCAATCATGTATGATGGAATCGCCAAAGATTTGATCCTCTCGAACTCTGTCTGTAACTCACTAGAGTCTAGGGAAACTGAGAAAAGAAGTACCTGAACGAGACATCCAGCAAGAAGAAGAAGTAAAAGGCTTGAATAGAGGAACTCCCGAACATTTGGCGAGCTCGGATGTGTCGATATCAACGGTGACTCATTATTTCGATGAATCATTTCTTCGAACCGAAGAAGCCTACGGAAACACTTCCACGAAATATCACTTGAAATCTCACTTATCGGTGCCCACAATCCCCACAATTTTAGCTTAAGAGCTCGCCATTTTAGCTTAAGAATTCGCCATCCTGATTTGTGCATAATATAATGAAAATTGGATACAAATTTGTGACTGCTACTTAGCATCGGCAATAGGTCTGAAAAAGCATCTAAAAATATCAAATTTAGATATTTGTACCCTGTCGAAGTAAAGAACCATGGCATATATGTTTGGAATAGATTCCATTTTGAGAGAGTTGAAAAAGCACTATCTCGTTG